>VMDO01006807.1:0-72735 GCA_007922755.1 Pedetes capensis
ATGATATCTTTTATGTCATGCCACAACTCTTCTGGTCTCCTGTCATTTGTGTCTAATGCATTAAACCTATTTTTGAGGTGGTCTCTGAACTCAGGTGGGATATACTCAAGGTCATACCGTGGCTCTCCTATACTTGTTCTAATTCTCTTCAGCTTCAGTTTGAACTTGCATATGAGAAGTTGATGGTCTGATCCACAGTAAGCACCTAGTCTTGTTTTGACATTTTGTACAGAGCTTTTCCATCGTATCTTTGCACATATGTAGTCAATTTGATTCCTGTATGTTCCGTCTGGTGAAGTCCATGTGTATAGTCTCCATTTATGATGTTGAAAAAATGTATTTGCAATGAAAAGGTCATTGGTCTGACAAAATTCTATCATGCGATCTCCAGCTTCGTTTCTGTCACCAAGACCATATTTTCCAACTACTGAGCCTTCTTCTTTGTTTCCAACCTTTGCATTCCAGTCACCAGTGATTATCAATATGTCTTGATTGCATGTTTGATCTATTTCAGATTGCAGAAGCTGATAGAAGTCTTCCCTTTCTTCATTTGTGGCCTTAGTGGTGGGTGTATACATTTGAATAATAGTCATATTAACTGGCCTTCCTTGTAGGCATATGGATATTATTCTATCACTGACAACATTGTATTTCAGGACAGATCTTGAAATGTCTTTTTTGATGATGAATGCAACCCCATTTCTCTTTAGTTTATCAGTCCCAGCATAGTAGACCATATGATTGTCTGACTCAAAATGGCCTATGCTGGTCCATTTTAGCCCACTGATGCCTAGAATGTCAATGTTTATGCGCTCCATTTCTCTTTTAACGATTTCTAATTTTCCTAGATTCATACTACATACATTCCATGTTCCAATTATTAATGGATGTTTACAGTTGTTTCTCCTCATTTTGAGTGGTGCCACATCAGCAAATGGAGGTCCCTGGGCTTTACTCCATTTCCGTCATCATGGTATACTCTACTTTGAGGAGGCAACTCTTCCCCAGTAGTCTTTTGAGTGCCTTCCAACCTGGTGGGCTCATTTTCCGGCACTATATCTGACAGTGTTTCTTTGCTATTGATAGGGTTTTTAATGGCTAATTGTTTTGGGAGTGGTTTGCCAGGTCCTACTCCCTAGTCTGTTGTAGTCTAGAAGCCCAGCTGAAAACCTGTCCACCATGGGTATCCTTGCTCATATGAGGTACCAGTGGCAGAGCTCTCAGCCTCATCACAATACACAAGCCCCCACAGTGTGGCAAACTGACAGACGTGTGGGGGCATTCTGCTGTAGAATTAGAAATTATTTCTAATAAATGACCCACCTCTCATTGAAATCCAATCCTAGTTACTGAGTGAGATTATTTTGCTCAGTGTTTTGCCAAATGATTTTCAGTTTTGTGAATTCTGCACACACAAAATTAAAAAAAAATATTTAAATAAAGCAAATAAAATTGTTAATAAATGTTAATGCTTCAGGATCAGACTGTCCTGAACATTCTGGTATGGGTCTGTGCAATATTCATTGCACATGGGACCTGTATTTTTATGTTGTTGTATGTATAGGGACAAATATACCTTCCTTTACACTGTTTATCATATTCTAAAAATGGCAAGAACAAGTCATAGTGACATGCTGACTTCCTTCAATGCCAAAATAATATATAATTTTGCTTTTATCCTACTATCTATAAAAAAGTCAGCTAGCATGGTAATAGCTAAATTAACTAGTCTTGTAAAATCATACTAGCAATGTAAAAATATGATGATACATAGCTATGAAACAATGTTGCACCCTTTCAGACAAACAATATTTACTAGTTGCTTATAAATTAGCCAAAGTATCAGACTTTGATATACAGCAAGAACTTACAAAATTTTAATTCCTTTTCCCTTTCATCTCTAGTTTAATATCCCCATACACATACACTTACACACATGTACAGATGTTATTTCTCTAATTTATTCTATTCATTAATAAATTTTGAGAAATATTGACAGGAATGCCCACAGGATGAATTTGCTTAACAATAATGAGATTCTTCATGTATCTTCATAACAGGTATGGGAAGAATTAAATATATTGGACATAAAAAAATGACTAAAGTGGATATTCCTATTGATTGATTTATGCTCTTTTATCAACCATCTGGGCCTGATTCTTATGCTAGAGATGTCAAAGATAATTTTTAATACTTTTTCCTAATGCATTTCCTTCATCATTCTTTCTAGGGCTTTCTATATAATTAGAAAACCAGCCAAAATAAAAATTTAGGAACCATTACTATTAATAAATTCAGGCTCCTGGGTAAAGTGTCAAAACATTTCCAAAGAGCCAGATTTTAACCTCCAATTCTTTCCATTCACTTCTGTCCAATTATCAAATGCATGTCGTTCAAACTGAGGTACACATTTTTAAAGTTTGACATTGACATGCACCATACAGAGATCAGAACTGGGCAGATGCCCATGACTTACTATGATTTATATTCTGTCACTGGAGCTAATACATACTGAATGGTTCAGAATCCTCTTCCTTTTCTCCAGCCCTTTAAATGGAATCAAGCATAAGCACAATATTAATTTGAAAGTTAACTTACTGTAATTGAATGGCAATGTTTTATTACCATCATGTATCAAACAAGAGCCATAATACATCATAAGTGACACAGCTAAAGTAGATCTTCCCATGCTTTGCTTTGCGGTTTGCTTGATTTTTCATTCACAAGCTTTTTAAATGCCACTGCTAGCAGATTAATACGCTCTGTTGGTAACCTACCATTACTAAATCATTCCTATACTTGCCACATCATTCCTAAGTCATGCACAATAATATGCAAACTAGTTTATACTTCTTCAGAGATATTCTTATACCTTAGAAACCCAGAGCTGAAAGTAGACATCCAGTCTATATGTCTTCCTCCAGAAAGAACTGATTTTGTCATAGGTGTTCTACCTCTTTCTCCTCTAGAAGACTCTGTCTCTTAGTAGCATGCAAGAGAAAGAAATGAGTTACTGACATTTCTTAAAAGATATGTAACAATTTTCAGTGAAAAAAAGGTGATTCTCAGGGATATGTCTGACTCATGATTTCTTAGACATTAAAAATTACACGGGAGCCTCCTGTGGTAATATTGAGAAATCAAAGATGATTTTTGTTACTGATTTTCACCATAAACATTAAAATCAGTCTTGAAACAAAACTGTGACTTAAGTTAGATGCTGGATGCTGTGACTTCTGCCCATATCAGTTGTGAGAAGTGAAAAAGAAAATGCATGTAAGAGTATATAAAATACTTGATAAAGTTAAAAACAGCATACAAGGATATAAAACTTATAAAAATAGGATTGATGAAAACAGTAATAATTTAAAACAAAGCTAGGGAGAATTGGCTGTCTTCATATAGTGAGAAGATGGGACTATTATTTAATTAATGTGGAAGAGATCCATATTTGTGCTTATTCCCAAGAAAAGGGATCCAACCAAATGTGTAAACTATCAAACAATATTAATATCACGCACAAGCAAAATTTTACTAAAGATCATTCAAAAGTGACTGCAGTAGCATATAGATAGGGAAATGCCAGAAATTCAATCCAGATTCAGAAGAGGGTATAGGACCAGCGACATCACTGCTGGTGTCAGACGGATATTAGCCAAAAGCAGAAAATACCAGAAAGGTGTCTATATATGTTTTATTGACTATGCAAAGGAATTTGACTGGATGGATAACACTGTGAAGAATGGGAATACCAGAGCACCTAGTTGTACTCATGAAGAATCTGTACGTGGACCAGGCAGCAGTTGTTTGAACAGAACAAGGAAACATTGCTTGGTTTAAAGTTGAGAAAGGTATATGTCAGGGCTGTGTCTTTTCACTGTACCTCTGTAGTTTCTATGCTGAGCAAATAATCTGAGAAGCTGGACTTACAAAGAAGAATGTAGCATCGAGATTGAATGAGGATTTATTAGCAACCTAAGTTATGCAGATGACACAACTCTGCTTGCTGAAAGTGAAGAGGATTTGAAATATTTACTGATGAAGATCAAAGAACACAGCCTTCAGTATGGATTGTGACTCAATATCAACAAAACAAAAATCCTTACAACTGGGTCAGTATGCAACTTCATGATAAATGGAGAAGAGATTGAGCTTGTCTAAGATTTTGCTTTACTTAGTTCTACAATCAACACTTGTAGAAGCACCAGTCAAAAAATCAAAAGATACATTGCACTGGGAAAAGCTGTAGTAAAAGATTTCTTTAAAGTATTGAAAAGTAAAGATATCACATTGAAGACGAAGGTACACCTGACTCATGCCATGGTATTTTCAGTCGTATCATATGGTTGTGAAAGCTTGACATTGAATAAGGGAGACAGGAGAAGAATTGATGCTTTTGAATTATGGTTCAAGAAGCAAATATTGAATATACCATGGACTGTGAAAAGAACCAAGAAATCTTTCCTAGAAGAAGTGCAACTAGAATGGTCCTTGGAAACTAGGATGACTAGAATGTGTCTTACATATTTTGGCCATGTAGTCAGGAAGGACCAATTCCTGAAGAAGGACATCATGTGTGGGAGAGAGGCAGGTTAACAAAAAAAAGGAAAACCTTCCACTAGATGGACTGATCCAGTGAGGGTAACAATGGGTTTAAATATAAATAAGATCATGTGCCTGGCACAGAATGGGGGAGTGTTTTATTCTATTGTACATAGGGCTGCTATGAGTTGAACCTGACTTGACACCACCTAACAACAATGATGATGACGACGACAACATGGGAATTTTTGACATGTTATTCTTTCTTCTAACAAAAATACACAATTTAGTTTAATCCAACTCCAGGCCATATGAGCATTCTTATAGATCCAGAACTTGACTGTACTCATCTCACACGTTTATGGCCCCTTTCCCTTCTTCTGAACCTCTTGCCCTCTCATGTCACCCTAATTTCCACTCATCTGGCTCCCAACTTAAATATCTTTGCTTCAAGGGAATTTTTCTGTCCCAAATCCCACTCCAAACTAGATTAGATCAACTCCCCTTATTGTAGACTTTCAGAACACTTTGTCCTCTTCTTTGTAGCACTTAAGGAAATTATAACCACAAAGTTACTTAGTTGTAATATATGCTCTATATGCATAGGGCTGTCTGTCCTGAGGTCTCAGGCACAGAGTTGTCCTCAATAACTATTCGTGGAAGAATGCATCACTAGTACTCTGCCTCTTGGCCTCTACATGGAGATTGCAGGACCTCTTCCTTGCAGTGTGCCCATGATTGCGCTCTCTCTCTCTCTCTCTCTCTCTCTCTCTCTCTCTCTTTCTCTCTCTCTCTCTCCCCCCCTCCCCTTGTGTAGGTGTCTTGTTTTCCATATTGTGTGGCTGGTTTTGACTGATTTCAGTACCTTTGTTTCTGAGAGTTGGCTTCAATGATGTCTATTCTATAGGGAGTGTTACTCCTACATGTGCAGCAAGAAGTGATGCTATTTCAATGCCTCTGGATGACCCCTAGGGGTAATAAGGGGAATGTCATCTACATGAGGCAGCACTAGGGCATGTCCTCTTTCATCTCCTAAGCAATATGTGATTCCATTGCACATCACTCAGGAAAGCCTCTTGTTCTAGTTTTCCAGGTCTGCTCCATATTTGGATCACTATGCTAAGCTCATTTGCTCATTGTTGTGCTTTTTGACAGCAACACCCTGTCAGAAAGTGTGAGTGAAAAATACACTTTCAAAAATTCTATGACCTTCCTCTGTGTGAAGAATCTAAAATGTAATGAATTCCTACACAAAGTTGAACATTTCATCCCACACACTGGCAAAAGAATGACTTATTTCTATGTTTAGCCCAATGTTAGTTTATTTTAAAAAGAAGTAGCTGGAACATACCAGATTCTTCACTATGATCAGAATAACCATTCTTTGCTATGGTGAACCACACTAGCTCATATTCCAACATGAGGCATTTGAACCGAGGACCTTCATATGTCACCTGGGATGGCTATGCTCCCTTCACCCCCATCAATTCTACAAATCTCATACCTTAACATTAATCTTCTCCAGTACCATCTGTATCACCAGAAGATGTGGATGTAGTATTTGCAATGAACATCTAACAGATCCAAATACATGGTTACAATGTGGCATGAAATAAAAATGATGACTGGGCTACATTTATCAGACTTTTTTCCAGGCCAACTGAAAAATAAAGTGGAAACATGCACTTTTCAATTGTTTCTGTTTTTAAATTTTAGCTTCTGAATAAATATGACATCTAGACTACTGTCCTTTCTAAAGCCTTGAATTTTAAAAAGAATGTGAAGTTGATTGTCTTCTGCCCTCTGTTGTGCTAACTGACTGTGCAACGCTGAGAACAGAAATAGTTCCCTTTCTGACCTTAATATCAATCAGCAGACATTGTCAAACCTGACATTTTATTGTCCCTTCCTTAGTGGCATGCTGTAAATAGAAACATTATTGTTATAAATTGTTCTTTGAAGTTTGACATTGTACAAATTACACTGTGTACTCTATTTTATTAAATGGTGAAACTCAGCGGGCTTTCCATCAGGAGGCCGACCTACGGTATTTTGTTCTAAGAAATGAGTGCTACATTGGCAGGCTAAGCAAGAAGCATCATCATAACCATTCCGTCAGCAAATAAGTCATAAGATCTTTTTCCTGGGATACAGTTTAAGGTTTTTATTCTGATTTGTTTTAATATACATCTTAACATAGTGAAGTAATATACTATATCTCAGCATGAGACAATGCTTGCACTTAGAAAAAATAACAACACATAAACACAAGGTCAAGAATTAATACATAAACAAAAAGGCATTGGAAAGGAAGTAAGGAAGTATCAAGTGTTTCACTTGTCTTTAAAAGGTGCTTAGGTTGGGAGTCATAAGACAGTAAAGGAAAGGTAAACATGAGAAAGTTACAATGACACTCATATATGGAAATGCCATAAAGAAACCCACTAAGTTGTACACTAACTAAAAAATTACTATTAAAACATTTTTAAAATAGCCAGGGGTGGTAGCGCATGCCAATAAGCCCAGTGACTCAGGAGGCTGAGACAAAAGAATTGCAAGTTCAAGGCCAGAGGCTGCCTACATAACTTAGTGAGACCCTATCTTAAAAAAAAATGTGGGCTGGGGGTACAGCCAGTGGTAGAGAACTTGCAAAGTATATATGAGGCCCTGGGCTCAATCCCAAGTACTGAAAAAAAAATAGTTAAACAATTAAAAGGTATTTAAGTTAATCACAAATATCTGAATGTCTGAACACATGCCATGTTTAATGTAGTAGGATTGATGTGTGTGGAATAAAAACAATGATATGGCTGTCTTCATGAAGCTTATGGCCTTGTTGCCTATGTATTATGTAAACAATGAAAAAATAGAAGACATTACATGGTTTTTGGTTGTTGTTAGGTGCCATGAAGTTGTGTCCAAACTCATAGTGACCCTGTGTACAGCAGAACAAAACACTCCCTGATTCTGTGCCAGGCACACAATCTTATTTATGTTTGAGCCGATTGTTGTACACACTAGGTTAATACATCTAGTTGAAGGTTTTCCTTTTTTTTGTTGACCTGCCACTCTCCCAAACATGATGTCCTTCTCTAGCGATTGGTCCCTCCTGACTACATGTCCAAGATAAGTACTATTATAATTACAGTGATAAGACATTACATTGATAAATATAGCTAATCACAACAGATATTCTAGAAGGGTTGGCAAACTACAATTCTTTGTAAATAATTGTTGTTGTTAGGTGTTGTTAACCATAAATTTTAAATGGTCCAGTTTTGTAGTCCAACAGAGAAAAGTTTCCCAGTCCTACTCTTAAAAGTCAAAGGAAAAAGATTATTGTGCCCTGGCCTGGTATAGAGAGGCTCAAAGAATGGGTAGAAGTTAGTGAAGAAAGACCATGAAGGAAGAGTGCTCCAAGCTGAGAGGCCCACCTGAGCAACAGCACAGAGGCAGAATCTATGGGATGAGGCAAAACATAAAGAAGCCTGGCTTACATTTCTGAGGGTCAGTTTTGGGAAATGGAAACCAAATAGAAAAGATAGTTTTGAGTTTGGAACAGGACTAACAAAACCTAACTGCCAAGCAAAAAAATGGGTACTTTCTCTTGCTAGTCAGCACAGGAGAACTTCGTGGTGGTGGTGGTGGTGGCAGTGGTTTTTGGTTGTTTTGCTTTATTTTTAGTAGATAACTAGAATAAGAGAAGATATAGTTTAGAAAATATTACCATGTTTTATTTCAATAAAAGTCATTTTATTTCATCTAACTAGATCAGTTCACTGCAGAGCAAGACCATCACAGAGTTTTTTATACCACCTCTATAAATTCAGCCTTCCTTTTCATTCATTTCAAAGAACATTTAACATTGTTATTTATAGTTTCTTACCCAGGACATACTTGTGTCCCTTATACCTGTGATCCACATTTTCTTCATGTTTAATACTTGAAGAATCAAAACCCTGAGCTGCAAGAGGGAAAAAGGATGATCTTTGACCCTGTCCTGTTTGATTCACAGGGTGTACAGGTGCTATCATTTTGATTTGCCCAAAGGTTAAAGCTTAAAGACAGTACAGAAAGTCCAGTCCTCCACAGAGATTAGTACACTAGGGCCAGTTCCCAGGCAAATGGTTTTTGATATTTTTGCTTCTGGCTGTTGGCTATTTCAGTCTAGCTGAGGGCAACAGCTCAGGCTACTAAAGGCTTTGCAAGTGTGCAGGTGAGAAGTGACACTGGGTGGTGCAGCCAACTGCAAGCCATTTGGGCCTATTGGGACTCTCCTAAGAGTCTGGATAAATTCTGTGCAGAATTATGGGTTCGTGACAGGTGTTTTTCTATAACTTCCCAGGACCCTTCTGAGAAAGACTCTTCAAGTCTTCAGGTTACCCTTCAGACAAATTCACCTGTCATAGGACCACTCAAAATTTAAATAGAGACCAGTTCTAATTCACAGCAGGTTCTGCTCCAGAGACTATGGTAGAATCAGATCTAACTCACTATACTCAGTCTATGGAGAATTTTTTAGGTTGATAAGAATGAATGGAAATATAATGGAAACTTCAAGCCACTCTATCAGCTCATGTTTTATACAACAGCTCCTAAAATGTGGACAGAGGGGCCATGAAAATACCAAAGACCCTTTTATTTCTGCACAACAGAACTATGTTTATAGTCAAACTTTTTTACTCTTATTACCTCAAGTTATAGGGGATTTTTTGAGGGGCTTGTATACCTTTGTGTTTTCCAGAATATTCTAAAATAACTCTTCAAGGTCCTCCATAAATGTTAAGAATGTAAAGGAGTTCTGAGCCGGGCATGGTGGCGCATGCCTATAATCCCAGCGGCAGGGGAGGCGGAGGCAGGAAGATCGCAAGTTCAAGACCGGAGGCAGTCTACATAACTTAGCAAGACCCTGTCTCAAAAAGTAAAAAAAAAAAAAAAAAAAAAAAAAAAAAAAAAAAAAAAAAAAAAAAAAAAAAAAAAAAAAAAAAAAAAAGGGCTGGGGGTGCATCTTAGTGGCCCAGCACTTGCAGAGCATGCAAGCGCGAGGCCCTGGGTTCAACCTCCAGTACCACACACACACAAAAAAAAACAATGTAAAGGAGTTCTAATATTAAAAAGTATGAGAACTATTATTGCTTTTAAGCCAATAAAACATGCATTTTTTGGTTGTCTGATAAACATATATATATATATACACATATGTATATATACATATATATACATAGATAAATAGACAGACAGATAGATAGATAGATAGATAGATAGATAGATAGATTACAGAGGCAGAGAAACATATCTTTGAATGTTATGTAATTTTGAGCTTTCAATTTAAACACAAGACAGCAAAAACCTTGCAAGTTCTGTTATATCTACTGTGGTGCACATAGAGTACATTTTATACATTTAGCATGTTGTCCTAAGGGTCATTCAGAAAAAGTCCAGCAAACTTCCTACACCACAAAACTGGAAGTAATTAGTAAACAAAAGCATTTATTCAGCAATATGATGTGATTAACATTCTGACTGAGTTATTTTGTGAAATTAGTAATATAATTGGATTTAATTTAGAACTCAATGCTCTAGCTGTGTGGCACAGACGAAAAAAGGTACACACACAAAAAAGGGTAAGAACAGATCTATGATGGTATGCACAGGTGTCTCTCTTTGTCCTTGGTTTTACTTCCTGCAGTTTCAGTTACCTCAAGTCAACCTTAGTTCAAAAGTATTATAATACTCTGCTTTGTCCAACCTGGGTCGTGAATCATCCCTTTGTCTAGTGAATCTATGCTATATGTTACCCAACGTTGGTAGTTGAAAGACAGAGACCACATCAAACAACTTTTATTACACTGTTACTGAGATTGTCCTATTTTTGTTGTTGTTGTTAGGTGCTGTCCAGTCGGTATCCAACTCATAGTGACCCTACCTACAACAGGTAAAACACTTTGTCAGTGCTTCTCTGCTATTCAGAAGGTTTTCAATGGTGGATTGATTTCTGGGAGGGGGTTTCCAGGTCCTTCTCCCAAGCCTACAGCATGTGATCCCCAGGCGGTCTCCCATCCAAGTACTAATTAGGCCCGGCCCTGCTTAGCTTCCAAGATCATCTGGGATCAGATGCCACAGGGCTACGGTTGCAGGCTATCCTATTATTAGCTATCGTTATTAGTACCTTACACTCCCTAACTTATAAATTAAACTTTATTATGAATTGCCTGCATAGGAAAAATAGTACACAGGATTCAGTACTATGTGAGGTTTCAAGCATCCCCAGAGGTCTTGGACTGTATCTCTCAGATAATGGAGAACTTCTGTATAAGAAAAAAGGCAACATAGTTTCTGAGAGGTTCTATAATTATTTATAAATGATAAATGTTGATTTGTCAATGTTAATAGCTAAACAATGTTAATTTAAATGAGATAAAAATTATTGTCCTTAGGAAATAAGACTCAGGGAATTAACCATGGTTGTTGTAATATATGCTATAAGTATTGCTGGCTTCATATATTATCTTCATGTATCATATTGCTAAACATGAAAATTATTGTTATTTTTCATTATTTCCTCACCCCTTACTCCCTTCCTCAACCTCTGCTCCTCTTCTCTAGAGTACTCCCCACTTCTTTCTACTCTGGTTATATGTGAAAATTATTTTTAAAAACTGAGCTTTAGTATTTTGTTTGATAGTGAAAGCATCTTCCAAAAACCTCAAATACATAGCACAACTTCTTGTAAATGGCCCTAAACCATCTGAATATCTGATCTGTCCAAACAGATTTTTGTTTGGGATTTTGGCCAGGAGCAGAGAAGGTCAAGCAGGTCTGGGTCTGAATAGAAATGAAGTTTAAAGCCAGCATGCAGAATCAGCCTCTCTCTGGAATAGGAAACAAGACTAAAGTCGATGTAGGCAGGAATGAAGAGTTGGAAGCAACATCAAAAAGTCCCTAAGCCAAAGCATTTTAAACATTCAAGATCATACTGAAATAGAAGCTGTGGCAAAGACTAGCATCATTTAGCCTTCTGGAACATTCCACCTTGTTAAAATTGATCATTGGGAGTAAAATGTCCTTAGATGACTTATAGCAGGAAACCTTGGTAAAGGAGAAAAAAAATCATTCCATTTAAAACCCCCTCTCCCTCTCTTTTCTCTCTGTCTGTGTCTCTCTTTCTCCAGAAACTGTGACTCCAGAAGTTATAACTTTAGGAGAAGCCCTATTTTATTTCTTCTCTTTCCCTTCTCTGCAAGGGACACCTGCAAGAAGGGGACCAAAGGGACATTTTTATACATTTATACATTTTTAACTCTTACTTTCAGGAATGATTAGGCATGAGGATAAAGATCGTTATTCTCTTCCAGGGAGAAAAGAAGTTATAGAATTTCAAAGTAATACAAATTTAATGATGTAATATACAAGGGCTAAAATTTACTATTAGCAGCTACCTTTGATAGGTGAGAAAACATGATTTTGTTTTCTCCTAATCACATCTCTATCTATTTTCTGTGTTGCTATCAATAGACACATGAATCCCTGAGGGAAGGAGCTGAGGTAATGTACCCCTAAGTGTGTGCTCATATTAAGCTGCTCAGTGACAATTTGGTAATAGAAAATCAGCCAAGGAGGTTTCATCAGACCCCCAGGACCTTGAAATGATAATGACTTCACAATTATGAGTCTTATTTAAACATTCAATGAATAAATGCTATATGTCTACAGCCCGATCTTTCCTTTATGCATATTTTTATATTTCTTAAATCTGTGTTTATACTACAAAAATTCCTTCATGATCATTTATTAAATGAAAGAATATGTTGTTATTGTTAGGTGTTGTCAAGTCAGATCTGACTCATAGTGACGCTCATAGGGTTTTCAATGGCTATTTCAGGGTTGCTTCAGGAGCAGATTGCCACATCCTTCTCCCATTTTTGTGGTGCTGGGGATCAAACTTGGGTCCTCAGAGAGCACTGAGCAGCACTCCACAAACTGAGTTAAACTCCAGCCCCAAAACAATATTTAATGAATACTTATTAGTTAGGTAAAGCACTTTACAAGGCAATATGGTAGATAACTGAGACAAAACCCCTATCAAATTAGCTTCATTGATTATGGAAATAAAACAATATAAGCCAATAAACTATAAAATGAAAGTTGTTGTTGTTGTTGTTGTTGTTGTTGTCATTGTTAGGTGACTTCAAGTCAGGATCTGACTCATAGTGACCCTACCTACAACAGGTGAAACACGATTTTCAGTGCTTCTCTGCTGTTCATAGGGTTTTCGATGGTGGACTGTTTTGGGGAGTGGGTTGCCGGGTCCTTCTCCCAAGCCTACAGTATCGGTGTTCCCAGGTGGTCTCCCATCCAAGTACTAACCAGGCCTGACCCTGCTTAGCTTCTGAGATCTGATGGGATGGGATGTCATAGGGCTATGGCTGCGGTCATAAAATGAAAGATGTTATGTTTAAAATAAAGATTTAAGATTGTTTTGGCTATACATGATTTTTTGTTTTCCCACATGAATTTTTGGATTATTTTTTCTATTTCTGCAAAGTCTGTCACTGGAATTTTAATGGGAATTGCATTAAAACTGTAATTTGCTTTTGTTAGTATAGCCATTTTTACAATACTGATTCTCCCAATCTATGAGTAAGGAAGGTCCTTCCATCTTCTAGTATCCTCTGTGTCACCTTTATTTAATGTTTTGAAGTTTACCCTATAGAGAGCTTCAGGGTCATTGGTTAGATTGATTCCTAATATTTAATTTTTTGGTGAGTTTTGTGAAAGGCATTGTTGCCTTAATTTCCTTCTCTTCTTGTTCATAACTGGTGTAAAGGAAGGCTACTGACTTTTGAGTATTAATTTTGTATCCTGCTACTTTGCTAAAGGAGTTAAAGGAGTTAAGGATTTAGCTCAGTTGGTAGAGTACTGCTCTGCAGTCTCTGAGGTCTTGAGTTTGATTCCCAGCACCACAAAAATGGGAGAAGGATGCAGCAATCTACTCCTGAGGCAATCCCAAAATAACCAGCCATTGAAAACCCTATGAGGGTTGCTATGAGTCGGGCATGACTTGATGGCAGCTAACAACAACATCAACATTTTCTAGAAGAATTTTTGGAGTCCTTTAGGTAAAGAATCATGTCATCCATGAATAAGAATAATTTGACTTCTTCTTTGCCTGTCTGAATGCCATGATTTTTTTCTTTTGTCTGATTGCTTTGACTGGGACTTTGATCACAATATTGAATAAAAGAGGAGAGAGTAGACATCTTTGTCTTCTTCCTGATCTTAAGAGGAAATGGTTTCAATTTTTCCCCATTTAATATGATATTGGCTCTTGGTTTTGTCATAAACGGCCTTTATGATGACTTTAAACTATACTACATGGCTACAGTAGCAAAAACTGCTTGGTACTGACACAAAAGTAAGCTTGAAGACCAGTGGAACAGAATTAAAGATCCAGGGATACACTCACACAACTACAGCCATCTGATCTTTGACAAAGGGGCTAATGACGCACAATGGAGAAAAGATAGCCTCTTCAACAAATGGTGTTGGGAAAATTGGATATCCATCTGTAGAAAAATGAAAATAGACCTCTCCCAATTTTCATGAAAGTCAACTTGAAATGGTTAAGAGACTACAACCTAAAACCAGAAACCTTAAAACTACTAGAAGAAAAGATAAGGAAACACACTCCAACATAGGCATAGGAAAACATTTATTTAACAAGACTCCAATAGCTCAGAAAATCACATCAAGAATTGACAAATGGGATTACATGAAATTAAAAAGCTTCTGTGCAGAAAAAAAAATCAACAGAGTTAAGAAAGAGCCCACTGAATGAGAGAAAATCTTCACATTATACACATCTGACAAAGGACTAACTTCTAGACTTTCCAAAGAACTCAAAAAAGCAAATCCCAAGACAATAAATAACCTAATACACAAGTGGACAAGAAAATGAACAGATAGTTCTCAAATGCAGAAGTTCCTAGGGCTATAAAACACATGAGAAAATGCTCAATATCCTTAGCCATCATTGAGTATTAATGCACATCAAAACAACTCTGAAATTCTATCTAACTCCAGTTAAGAATGCCCAAGGTCAACAAAACAAAACAAATAATAATAAATGCTGGTAGGGATGTGAAAAAAAGGCACCTTTTTATACTTCTGGTGGGACTGTAAATTAATTCAACCACTTTGGAAATCAATATGGAAATACCTCAGAATACTAAAAATAGAACTGCCATACAACCCAGCTATATAACTCCTGGGGATATACTCAAAGGGAAACAAGTCATCATACTACAGAGACACCTGCATCCCCATATTTAATGTAGCACTCTTCATAATAGCAAGGATATGGAACCAACCAAGATGCTCACCAACAGAAGAATGGATAAAAATATTGTGGTACATGTAGTACATATACACAATGGAATATTGCTCAGTAACAGAAAAGAATGAAATAATGTCAATTGCAACAAAATGGCTAGAACTGGAGAATATCATCTTAAGTGAACAAACACAGGCTCAATAAGAGAAATATCTTATGTTCTCACTCATATGTGGGAGCTGAATCTTACTTAAAGGAAGAAAAAACCTACACATAAGTAGGCATATAAAAATGAACAATTAAACATAGCTAAGAAGGGAAAATATAAGAAGACTAGAAAGAAGAAGGGAGAAGACTAACAAAGGGAAGCAAAGACTGTGAAAGGTGAGAAGGGGAGAGGAAACAATGTAAAGAGATAAAAAAGGATAGAATAATCTCAATATAAATGATGCAACTTCATGAGTACATGGGAAAAGTAGAGGAATATAACCCATAAATGCATATTAGTTTTACTATATATTAGTCAAAATGTTCCATAAACTTTGTAAGCTGATGAAAGTGTAACCAAGAGTGATGTGATAGTTGCATAATAGAAAAGGCAAACGCTGTATTGCTTTGTACCCTGCCAACATTTATCAGTAAAGGGAAAAATATATGAAGCATGTACTATCACTTATCTCTAATAAACTCACTTTGTTTCAAAATAAAATAAAATAAAATAAAAGTTTAAATAAGATAACCTTATGACTTAATAGCAAAACATGGCCTATGCCAAATTTGTAAAAATTTCTACCAATATAAAGTCAATATAATTTTCTTCTTTGGTAGCATTTAGTGAACATTTCCTATACATCAGGCACAATTATTGTTTAATCTGCACAACAGCACTAGCTGAACATGACCCTCCAGAGTTCTGCTCATTTTAGATGGTGTAGAAAAGCAAAGGTCACAAGGTAGTCCTTCCTTGTAAAATTCCTTACCCTTAAGAAACTGGATTTAAAGTAAACTTTTACCCCACATGGGAGTGAGCATTGGTTTAAGTGCCTGGTGATAGAGTGCTATCTTACACAGGAAGCAACAGCAAGAGGATATATTCAGCAGGAAATCCAACATTACCTTTGTTATGCCACTGCAAACATAGGAAGTCAAGGAATAAATTAGGCTTAGGATGGGGGCCTGAGAGCCAGTGAGGAACACTGAAAAGGAGAGGTCTTTGGAATTCAAGCCATCTCATCAGATGAAGCAAGGAAGTGAATAACCCCAGACAGTGACCTTTCTGATACAGATGAAGGAAAGAATGAAAGATGAGAAGGAAAACTCAGGCTTTAAATAATACACTTGCCTCTTACAGTTGAAATATCACTTTAGGACACAATCAGAATTTAAAGTATATTTTTAATAGTTATAATAATTAGTTTAATGATGTTTAAATACCTTGTATATTGATATGTTAGGTTGACAATGGCATAATGATATACTATTGGCAAAGGCTTAACACAAAGTACTTACCATACTAAACTTTTTTTGACTCCATTGATACTGGGAAAGCTTTCCAAGTGTAAGGGTAATATAACTGATGATTATACAACAGAAAATGAAAGTATCAGAGCCAAGTTTAGTACTTAGCTTATCCCACTAATTTATTAGAATTTCACAACCTTATTTTAGTTCAGGATTTGAAAGAACACAAATGTATTCCTAATTACACACACACACACACACACAAAAATTAGTAGGACAAAACAAGTCACCTAGTAGGAAGGAGAAAACAGGAAAAAACCATGACAAGGCAAAAGACATTTTACAAAAGAAAAATGTGATAGAAATATAAAAAGATGCTTACTCTCATTGGTATCCAGGGAAATGAAAATTAAGACAACAATGAGATCATTTTACACCCAATAGATTGATACAAACTGGGAAGTCTGACAATATTGAATGTCTGACAAAGTGAGGATGTGGGACAGATATCAGATGGAATACTGCCAGGGCTAGTATAGACTTGTTGTAGTTGTTAGGTGCCATCGAGTCGGTATCCAACTCATAGCTACCCTCATAGGGTTTTCAATGGCTGTTTCGGGATTGCCTTGGGAGTGGATTGCCAGGCCCTTCTTCCATTTTTGCAGGTGCTGGGAATTGAACTCGGGACCTCAGAGACTGCAGTGTAGCGCTCTACCAATTGAGCTAAATCCCAGCCCAAACTGGTATGGGTATTTTTGAAAACAATGTGTGATTGTATGGTAAAGTTGAGCATTTGGATAAACTATGACCTTGCAAGTCTACTCTTCATTATATGACCCCACCCCTCAAAAAAAAACTTTTGCATATATGTAACAGAAGATGTTTACATTCACACTTATAGCAGCATGGTATAAAATAGAGGGAAAAACTATAAATACCTCAAATATCCAAAACAGAGTGATGGACATATAACTTCTGGTATACTCACACAATGGAATGTTTTACCACAGGGAAAATGAGTGAAGTACAGTCACAAACAATATTAGAGATAAAAAAACAAATGATAAAAAGCTCAAAGATAAACTGAATTAAGCAACAGACTTTTGATTATACATCTATGCAACATAAAACTATTTTGAAATAAAGCCATGGAAAAAATAAAATAATAATTCAAAATAATCATCTCTAAGGGGATGCAGGTAAATTACTAGTGTTCTCATACTGGACTTGCATAATAGTATTCACTATATTGTTTTGCTGTATAACATGTCTGTATGTTGCATGAATTTTTTTATACTAAAAACAGGGATATGTTCAGAGAAATTCACTGTTAGGCAATTTCATGGCTGCTCCAACATCATAGAATATACTCCCACAAACCTAGATGTAACAGCCCACAGTTGTATACATAGCATGTCACTGAACAAAATGTTATGTGATGCAGCACTGTATTTATAAATTGGTATATTTCAATATCTTTAATAATTTATATATAAAATCAAATTATATAATTATTATCTTATACATATTATATTTCTCTTACTTCCTACAAAGTATTGTGTAACATATTTTCTTGAACTCCATTTTATTCTTTATGTTTTTAAAACTATAAAAGGAAAGGTGAGCTAGGCATGGTGGCGCATGCCTATAATTCCAGTGTCTCAGGAGGCGGAGGCAGGAGGATCACAAGTTCGAGACCAGAGGCAGTCTGCGTAACTTAGGGAGATCCTGTCTCAAAAAGCAAAAAAAAAAAAAAAAGTGGGCTAGGGGTACAGCTCAGTGGTGCAGCACTTGCAAAGCATGCAAACGCTAGACCCTGGGTTCAACCCTCAGTACTGCAAAAAAAAAAAAAAAAAAAAAAGAAAGAAAGAAAAAAAGAGGAAAGGTAAGGTAACATGATATTTGCCATTTTGTTTCTAAGAAAAATATTTTAAACATCTGTACCTATGTCTATATCTCCATGTAGGCAAGACAAAATTGGAGCAGAAAGTCTATAGAAAACAATAGCTATAGAACCTATAGAAAATACTTCCTTCATACACAAATAGAGGTCATTCAAAATAGTATTGTCAATTAAGGTACACATATTCCTAATGAAAAAATGCTGAATTTGGACTAAGAGACCCTTAAAAATATTAATTGCCATTTTTTTAAACTCACTCAAATTTCTACACTACTATAGACCCCATGAGTACAATTTTGTTCTATATCCAACAGTGTAAACATTCATATAATTTCAAGGTCATTCTAATAGAATTATCCTATTTATTTTACAGGTGAACAATATAGTCCTTTTGTTGAAATGATCTCATATCACAATTAAATAGATTAGAATTTCATTAAAAATTAACCAATATTTAATATCTTTCACCTAGGGAAGATTTTCTGACAACAATTTTTAAAATGCCTCACATTAATATTCATACAACTCCCTCTCATAGTGATTCTGACTCTGGCTCTGAAACCTAATATTGTATATGGGGCATTAAATTATGCTGATGTGATTTTATTAATAGAATTTTAGGACATCATGTTTCTAATTCACAAAGATTCTAGAAAAAAAATTGCTTGATGAGATAAGAGATTTATTTGTTTACTTTCTTAGTAAGAAGTTTAGCATGTTGAACTTACTCCAGTATCAAAAGAAGCCCCAAGGGAGCCATTAACTCCAAAAGTAACTATAATCAATAATTATGGAAGCTTCAAACTCAGAACTTAAGAGTCTACCAGAAGAAAACCATTCTATAGCAGAATTCTCAGATTTATAATCCAAGGCAAACTATTGATTCTCTACAAATTAATTTATGTATAAATGGATGATCACAGATGCTTCGATCTCTCAGTGTGAATAATCTTAGAGATTTGCATATATTTTTAATACTGCATGGCACAGAGATACCATAAAAAATGAATTAGGAAAACCATGCATCTAATTAGGATTACATTTAGCTGAGTTAATTCAGGCACAGATACAGTTTGTAACTCCATAAATGTATTGTTTTCAAATTTATAGCAATTGACCACTTCAGGGACATGATAAATATCCTAAATTAAACAAAATTTCAAAAACTACAGTTTAAACTAAATTAGAAGAAAAAGTATGTGGCTAAAGTGGATTATTCTTCTAGACTCAATATTTTCCAGCTTTGTGTGTCAATTCATTCATCTATTCCTTCAAAAAAGAATTTTTGGCAACCCATTATATGCCATGCAAATGTCAATAGGAAACAATACTATGGTCCAGTTAAAACTGTTAATAATTATGTGCTATTTTAGTCCTGAAATAATTATAACTTAAAATCCAGCTTAATGATATAACTACTTAGTTTAATCACTATGCACTTCTACATCAAAATCAGAAATTAAAAAATTTAGAGGAGTTGACAAACTTTTTTTTAGAAAGGGCCAGACAATAAATATTTTAGGCTTTGACATTACTCTGTCATTGTTCAAAAACACAGTCATATATAACCCTAGTTTTCAACGGAATGAAACACTCCCAGACACTGTGCCATGCCCGGCTCTATTAGTCTGTTCATAGGGTTTTCAATGGAGGACTGTTTTGGGAGTAGGTTGCCAGATGCTTCTCCCTAACCTGAAGCACCTGGTATTCCCAGGCAGTCTCCCATACAGGAACTAACCTAGCTGACCCTGCTTAGCTTCTGAGATCAGGCGGGATTGGACTCCAGGGATAGCACACAGTAGTCTCTATTTATCCAGAAGGTACTTTCCAAAATCCCCAGTGACACCTAAAACTGAGCATAATATGGAGCCCTGCAAATACTGTGTTTTTCTGTTTATGGCCTGCAAGATGGCCACACAGTACCAGAGTTAATCTGTCTTTCCATGTTTTGTGCCCAAGGGCCTCCTTTGTATCACTACTCTTGCCATTATTAAGTAAAATGATGGTTACTTGAACATATCTGAGCGCTGGGGTTTAGCACAGTTGGTAGAGTGCTGCTCTTTGTGTCATGAGGCCCTGGGTTCTATCCCCAGCACTACAGAAACAAGAGAAGGACCTGGTAGCCCACTCCTGAAACAATCCCCAAATAATCAGCCATCAAAAATGCTATGAACAGCAGAGAAGTACTGACAATAGAGCTGGACATAGCACAGTGTAGAAGCATGTTTCATTCTGTTATACCTAGGGTCACTATGAGTCAGACCCAGTGAGATGGCACCTAACAACAACAAACTTGAACACAAATGATGCAATATTGTGACAGTTCATCTGATCACTGACACAGCCAGCTTTTCATGTTTTGATTTGGGGGGATCCTTTGGGGGGTTGTTTTTTATAGTTGTTGTTGTTAGGTGACGTTGAGTCAGTGTCCAACTCATAGTGATCCTACATACAATAGATGAGCCACTATTGTCAGTGCTTCTCTGCCATTCATAGGGTTTTCAATGGCAGATTGATCCTTGGGAGTGGGTTTCCAGGTCCTTCTCCCAAGCCTACAGTATCTGGTGTTCCCAGGTAGTCTCCCATCCAAATACTAACCAGGCCCGACCCTGCTTAGCTTCCAAGATCTAACGGGATCGGATGACATAGTGCTATGGCTGCAGGCTTTTTATCATTAACTATTTAAAAATTGAAATAAAAATAAAGCTTTGTCTGATTATATATAGGATTAAAATTTTAAATCCAAACCCAAACCAAACATAAATGCTCTAAATTTTAACATACTGAATACTCTTCCAAACTTGAATCCAATGTTTTGTGGGTTTGAAGCCCTTGAGACAGCTATTAGTGAGTAACGGGGTAGGAGGTTATACAGCATGGATACACTGCACCAAGGGATGATTCATGTCCCTGGCAGAATGGAGCAGGACAGTACAAGGTTTAATCACAGTATTTAGAACAGTGCACAATTTAAAACATGAGAATTATTTATTTCTATAATTTACCATTTAATATTTTTGGAGTACGATTGATAGCAATTAACTAAAACTGGAAAACGAAATCATGCCTGAAGAAAGACTACTGTATTATATGTTGATCTCCAAAGATTCATCCCTGAAGTTAATTCAACCATGCATCAGCTCTTGAGCTGACCATGGAGAACATCTTGTGCTGCAAATGACCCACCAGGGATGAATCAGCAATGAATCAGCTGCACAGAGTCACTCCCTAGAATATGACAGAGGTATCTCATGTGTCTAACATGACATCCATTCTCAGCTAACTTATCCAGTTTAAACTATTTGACAAACTTTTATTATTAACTCTGATAAGAAATCAAACAATTCTGTGAGATCTTAAATAGTATTTATAGATAGTTGGCATATCTCTCTGCCCCAAAGACATAATACTGAAAAATATTAGTTAAAGAAAAAACTAATAATATGAAAATGTCTTTTACATAAATGGTATTCTAGTCCTCAAAATTAAACATTTTGGATAATTATACTACTTCCTTTTTCTGAGTTTCTTATCAACACACAAGTTATGATTATTTAATTCCTATAATTTTCTTTCCTGAATTTTGCCTATTGATTTTTATGCATCTTTTGAGTTGCTTGCTTGTAGAGAATGTCAAGGAAATATTGGGTTTTTATTCTCTTTGTGTACTGTAACATTTTCTCATATCAAAGAAATTCTAAAGCCATCTTATGAGAAAAAATGATTTTCTTTGATTAAGAAAATACAAGATATGAACCAAGAACCTGGGTTTGTCAGCCCAAGGAATATTTAAAATGTGCTGCTGGAATCATTAGTTTTGAAGGACTCTGGCAAAATCATGAAGCAGTAAGATTTTGTATCTTTTTCAAGGTCACAACTTTAAGTGAAATTATCTTAATGCTTCTAAGTTGTTCTTAGAAAGTAACTCCTTCATTCAAAAAAGCTTAGAATATAATTTAGCAATTTAACAGATGGCATTTCAAAGTGAGAGCAAAATCATCTAGGAGTCATTCCTTTCAGATCAAAGTAAAAGTGAGGTGAATTCACTAAGCTTGGAGCTGAAATGTTACCTTCTATTGTCTGAGAACTTAAGAACCTGGCCAACGTATAAGCTTACTCCATTATTTATGTTTCTATATAACAAATTTAGCTCAGACCATTCAAAAGTAAGCAAAACAAACAAACAAACAAAAACTTCTTTGCCAAAAATCTATAAACCAGAATTTTTGCACATTCTGTGAAAATAAAGCTCGCTACATTCTGTAAAACTTCAGAGCAAGGTTCTTGACCTGTTTTGCAGTTAAGCACTCTGTACTTGTGGAAGCACTCTGCACAAGCGCTCTGTACTCGTGGAAATGCTGGCCTCAGAGCATCAGCTAGTAAAGAAACACAGGTTAGGAAGGCCATATAAATGGGACTTATTTGAGCAACTGTTCTAATGAGCACTGTTCACTGCCTACAGCAGGTTAAGAATATTAAAGCCTCATTCCAGCTGAGCGTGCCTGGATAGTTTCTATTTGTTAACTCCCCAGGAACTTGTTGTAATGTCTCATGGTGAATATAAGATGGTACCACATTCTGTCGTTGCCAGCTGGTAGGAACAAAAACACCTGGGCGAGGTACTTGTTAAATGGCATATTTCTTCCTCTTAGCAGGCTCCACAGACTTAGAAATCTGCTTCCTAGTTCTGCGTTTTTTGTTTGTTTATTTGCTTGTTTTCTAATTTAATTGCATGGATTGTCAAATCAATAGTGTTAGGCCTATCTTTACCTCACTGCCCCTAGAAATGCTTGGTGTTTTGTTTTCTTTTGTTTCCTATCTCCCTTTGGCTGGTCAATTTACAGCCTGCCACAATGAACCTACATTTAGGTTCTTTACCTGTCACTGCTGTCAAAGGGCCATATTGACTATACCAAAGTTCAACTACTAAAGGGCCAACAATTTTTATCCACGCATAACCAGTTATTAACATATTGTGAACATTGATTATTTAAATATATAACAGCATTGGCTAATTGGGGAAATATGCTGATTTGCTATCCTTATTTAAATCTACAGTATAAATGTAGGATCATGAATGGCATATCTCATTTCCATACTAAATAGCTTTCAACTTCATGAGGTGAGGTCTGAGCAAGAAATGAGAACCTTTCTAACATCACTGTACTAATCCACTACTATTTTTATAAGGTAGAAATAAATTAGTAACATTTTAACTAAGGGATGTTTCTTCCTTGTTTTTGTTGTTCAAGGTATGATTTGCTTGAATTTTATCTCTCCTTGTTTATAACTGAAATCCAACTCTTCCCAGCATTGATTAAAAGAAGAAAAAGAGGCTCATATATCAAGATAATTTTCATATGCCATAAAAACTCAGAAGGCAAGACAATTCTTAATTTTATCAACAAACCACATTACTCTGATGTCATCTCCTCACTAGCTTTTAAAGTACCTCCAATTCCTTACAAGAGGGGTGTCCAATCCCTGGTGCCAGTTTGTTGCCTGTTAGGAATGGGGTCACACAGTGGGAGTGGGCCAACCTTCACTATATTTATAGCCACTCTCCATCACTGCCATCACTGCCTGAGCTCTGCTTTCTGACATATCAGCATTAAGTTGTCTTCCACAAAACAGGTTCCTGGTGTCAGAAAGGTTGGGGACCACCGCCTTACAAAATCCCTTCCAATTATTCCAATTACTTCTAGATAATGCAGGAAATTTCTCACATGTTTTTAACAGTGTCTGAAGAATCACATGTTGTTGTTAGATGCCATCCAGTCAGGTCCCACTCATAGCAACCTGTGTACAAAAGAATGACACACTCCCTGACACTGTGCTATGCTTGGCACTATGTTTGTGCTTCTCTGCTATTCAAAGGATTTGCAATGGCTGATGGTTCTTTGGAAGTGAGCTGCCAGGTCCTTCTCCCAAGTCTACAGCACCTGCTATTCCCAGGCTGTCTCCCACCAAAGGACTAAGCAGACCGAGCCTGCTGAGGTTCCAAGGTCTGATGGGATCTGATGCCAGGGTGGTATGGAGGTAGACATAAGAACCACATGGCACCTGTCATTTTCTTCCCGTTCTGCCCACAATGATGTCAGTTCAGGTTGGTGGTATTTGTGGCAGTGGTAGTGTCTACAGCTTGGTTTGCTGAGATCCATCAAAACCTAAAAGGCGGGGCTGGGAGGTAGCTCAGTGGTGGAAGGCTTATCTAGCCTGCTCAAGGCCCTGAGTCCCATCTCCAGCAGGATAGGAAACAATAGCAACAACAACAAAACGACAGGAAAGACAAAACCTAAAAGGGAACATTATCACTTTACACCCATTGTTGCCATGGCTTGCTGCTCCGTCTGATCACCGAGGAAGCGGCAGCTGTCTCCTCCTGACCACTGAGACGACCAACACAGGTGTTTGTCCCTGGAAGGCAAAAGCACCTGAGGCTTTTCCTTTCTCCCATCTCCTCCGGGGTCCCGAGGGCTGCGGGAGTCTGCGCCCCTCACCTGAGGGTCCCGAGTGAATTGTGTTTAGTATCTGTGTGCGCGGCGGCGCAGCCTGTCCGAACCTTCAGGCCGGACAGGGAGGCACGCGCCCTACATAGATTTGGCGCCCAAACGTGGGGCCCAACATAGTTGGTGCCCGAACAGGGACCCAACATAGTTGGGTCTACACTCAGCCAGTGGCAATCCACCAAGATATAGCTTTGATCTCCACCAACACTATGGCTCCAGTGTCCAGCTCCACTGAGAGAAATCAAGAGAAACCCTCTGCCCAATCTTCTTACACACTCCCTGGCCACACTTCCACATCAAGGCTGCCTGATGCCTTCAAGGTCTCCTAAATGCACTCACTTTAAAAGAGCATTTTAGTTTTCTCCCTCCCCACCTCTGGGCACATGTCCACAGCAAACTAAGCCAATAAACAATGCAGGAGATGGATAGCAAGTGACAGCAAAGTTCAACCTTCCCTTTTATTAAAATTAAATGGTT
Source organism: Pedetes capensis (assembly GCA_007922755.1). Lineage (NCBI taxonomy): Eukaryota > Metazoa > Chordata > Mammalia > Rodentia > Pedetidae > Pedetes > Pedetes capensis. Next base: position 25,226 of record VMDO01006807.1, read on the forward strand.
TGTATTAAGCCCAATACCTAACTCTACCTCTCATTAGCATATCCTTTCCTTTACATACCCTAAGGGGGAAAAATTACAGTGCTTGTTTTACAAATGAGAAAATTAAGGCTTAGGAACAAGACAAACTGTACAATTTGTGAACCCTAGGCAAAATGAAAACATTGAAGTCCTTATTCAAAAAATATTATACATTTAAACAGAGCAACAGGAGAGGATTAAAACAAGCTTGGCACTCTCCTGAGGATAGGGACTGTGCATCTGTGCAGGTCACATGCCACAAAATCAGGCCTACACAGAGAAGTGAAATAACTTTCCCAAAGCCACAGAAGCACTACATGAACACAGAAACCTGATTCTAGGTCCCAGATTCAAGGCTCCCAGCAACCCCGTTCAGCATGCAATGTCTTCCCCATCCTTCAGCTATGTCCAGTCCTAGCCAAAACGTAAGAAAATAGCATAGCTCAGGTTCAAGTTAGCAAGAACAGAATAGTCATGATCTATTCTCACATGTAGACACAGTTACTACTGAACCAGTCTGAGACATCAAAATTTATCACTATGGAAAAAGCACAAGGCTTTTTCACCAGTTAAAAACTTTTAACTTCTAAGAAAGCTGAATGGGCCCTGGAGTGAAAAAGTGAACAACTAGGAAAATCAATGCATTAGTGCACCAAAGACATTCACAGCCCTTTGTAAATTTTGTCTAAATCACCTCAAAGCAGGAGATGTTCTCATGTTCTTAAGGATTCTAGGAAAAGGGATACTAACCCTCACAGAAAGGCCTGACCCACCTCTTCCTCTGAAATGCTCTTGCTGTTCCTGAGACACTATGGATTTTTCTAAGAATTGCCATTTTTACTTAAATACAGCTATGAAGCAGCTTTCCGCGTTAGCCCAGAAATATCAACATATATTCTGCTAAAGTCCCCAGTCAGGCAGATTTGGTTAGAACTTCATTTATCTCTATTATTTACTAGCAATAAAACTTTGAGGAATTTACATCTCTCTCTGAGATCTACATCTATGATTGAGAGATATAATGCCTAATAAAAAGCATCCAATAAACTTTAATTTTCATTTCTTCCTATTAATCTAATGCCAACTTTTTTATAGTATTTGCATGGCTGAGCCTTTGTAAGCATTTTTTGGTTTGTCTTTGTTTTTTTACAAAAGCTATGAATTTATTTCTGGTATTAATATATGGATAATGGCAAATTATTTAATAGATTGGAACTATAATCATGATGCTCATATGTCCCATTTGCCTAGGACAATCCAAGTGGATATCTGTTGCCTGTATTAATAAAGAACCCTCTTTGAATCTCTAAAGTGAACCATTTTCGATGATAAATGTTATGATTATCTTATTCATAAAACCACTGGCATAACTACAAAAGTTATCCATCCCTCCATTCCATATAAGGTTTTTTTTTTCAAAAACTTTTTATTGGTGGTTTTGCCAAATCAAAAGGAAAAATGAAAATTACATTGATTCATTAGTAAATATTTAATCAGCACCTATTTCTTATAACCTCTATAAGGAATGTGAGGTCAACAAAAATTAAAAATCCAAAATCTATCACTAGATTTTTGTTGTCTTGTATCACTTTTTACTTTCCAAAATGGCTTGAGGACTAGAAACACAGACATGGACTAAGAATCATGTCCCTAGATTAAAATAATCACACAGCCTTTGGCTTTTTATCACAGAAATAACTGGCTGCTTTCTTTTTGGACATCAACAAGCAGACATATTAAGAGCATTGGCTCCATGCTCGGCCTGTTCCCGACCCTCAGGACTGGCTCTCTGCAACACTCCTTCCAACTGCTCTCCTTGATACATGCTCCAGCAATGCTCCTTGTTTCTCTGACTGATTTGGCATGCAATCACCTTCCTGTTCATCACCCTTTTAAATGAAGACTTATTTGTGTCCTCAGCAACTCAAGGGCAGTTGAAAACCTCAATAATAATATTAATTAAAATTTATGAACACTAAATGTGTGCCACATGCATTACCTTCTTTATTTGATCTTTAGAGACATTCTTTAAAGCACATTTTGCAGATTAAAAAAAAAAAAAAAGCTCAAAGGGGAGAAATAACTTGCCTGAGTTCTTCACCCAGCTAATAGGAAGCAGAAGCAATCTGTGACCCAGGGTTGGTTTGATGCTTAAGTCCATGCTTTTAGCACTCCACTGATTTTTTTAAAACATGGTTTGAATAAATACAGAGTACTCTAGGCATTAGGCATCGAAATGTTCAAAAATGATTTCTTTATTAATATTTTTGAAAGCTTTACTAGAGAATAGGTAAGCAAATTTAAAAGTTTTCAGTGGAAAACAAAGAAAATAGTTTTCTCAATTGATTCTTTAACTCTTCAGTTATTTATCTGCTTGGTACCAGGCACACATCTGACAGAGAACAGCCACTCAATAACCATTGTTGGAAAGAAGGAACACATTTATATTCAGGCTACAGCCTTGTGTGATGTGTTTGTTTTGTTTTATTCGTTTCATTGCCAGGTTGAGCTCTGTATTAGTTACTTTTCTTGTCTCTGTGAACAAATACCTGACATAAACAATTTAAAGGGAGGAATTATTTATTTTGGCTCACAATTTCAGAGATGTCAGTACATCACGGTGGGGAGGGCTTTGCATTGCAAAGCAGTTCACATCATGATGGCCAGGAAGCAGAGAAAATGGGATATAACAAAGGTATAGCTCACCAAAACACCCCTCTAGTGACTTACTTCCCTCACTTGTCTGTCAGTTTACTGTACTGTGGGGGCTTGCATGTTACTGTGATGCTGAAAGCTATGCCAAGGGTATCTCAGTTAGCAGCAGGGTCACCCATGGTGGACAGGTTTCAGCTAAGCTTCTAGACTAAGACATACTTGGAAGAAGGAAATGGCTAACCCACACCTGAAACAATTAGCCATTGAAAACTCTATGAATAGCAGAGAAACACTGTCAGATATAATGCTGGAAAAGTGAGCCCCCCAGGTTGGAAGGCACTCAAAAGATGAATGGGGAAGAGTTACTTACTCAAAGTAGAGTCTACCTTACTGAGGAGAATGGAGTAAAGTCCCAGGGACCTCTATCTGCTAATGTGGCATGACTCAAAATGATAAGGAAAAACTGTAAACATTCATTAATAATTGGAATGTAAAATGTATGGACTATGAATCTAAGAAAATTAGAAATCATCAAAAGGGAAATGGAGCACACAAATATCAACATTCTATGCATCAGTGAGCTGAAATGGATTGGTGTGGGCCATTTTGAATCAGATAATCATATGGTTTACTAGGTGGGAAATGCAGACTTAAAGAGAAATAGGGTTGTATTCTTCATCAAAAAAGACATCTCAAGATCCATCCTAAAGTATAATGCTGTCAGTGATAGAATAATATCCATATGCCTACAAGGATGGTCAGGTAATATGATTATTATTCAAATTTATGCACCTACCACTAAAGCCACAAATGAAGAAAGGGAAGATTTTTTTCCAGCTTCTACAATCTGAAATTGATTGAACATGCATCAGGATGAGATATATTGATAACTGGGGACTGGAATGTAAAAGATGGAAAAAAATATGAAGGCTAAGTAGTTGGAAAATATGGCCTTGGTGACAGAAACAATGCTGGAGATCACCTGATAAAATTTTGTCAGACCAATGGCCCTTTAATTGCAAATATATTTTTTTCACCCACATAAAGGATGACTATACAAGTGGAATTCACCAGATGGAAAATACAGAAACCAAATTGACTACACTGGTGGAAAGAGATGATAGAAAACTTCAATATCAAAAGTCAGAACTGACTTTCAAAAGATCAGTTGCTGACTGTGGATCAGACCATCAACTGCTCGTATGCAGGCTCAAAATGAAATGGAAGAAAATTAGGACAAGTATATGAGAACCAAAGCATGACCTTGAGTATGTCCCACCTGAGTTCAGAGGCCACCTCAAAAACAGGCTTGATGCATTAAAAACTAATGATAGAAGACTAGACAAGTTGTGGCATGACTTCAACAATATCATTCACAAGGGAAGCAAAAGGTTATTAAGAAGACAGGAAATAAAGAAAGAAAGAAATTACCTGTCAAAACAGACACTGAAACTTGCCCTTGAATGCCAAGCAGCTAAAGTAAAAGGAATATAAGACAAAGTTAAAGACCTAAACAGAAGATTTCAAAGGGCAGCTCAAGAAGACAAAATCAAGTATTATAATGACATGAGCAAAGAGATGGAGATAGAAAACCAAAAGGGAAAATCATGGTCTGTTTTTCTCAAGCTTAAAAAGATAAAGAAAAAAATTCAAGTCTTAAGTGGCAATAGTGAAGAATTCTATAGGGAAAATATTAAACAATGTTGTTGTTGTTAGATGCCACCGAGTCGGTATCTGACTCATAGCGACCCTCATAGGGTTTTCAATGGCTGACTGTTTCAGGATTGCCTTCGGAGTGGATTGCCAGGTCCTTCTGTGGCATCCGATCCCGTCAGATCTCGGAAGCTAAGCAGGGTCGGGCCTGGTTAGTACTTGGATGGGAGACCACCAAGGAATACCAGATACTGTAGGCTTGGGAAAAGGACCTGGCAACCCCCTTCCAAAAATCAATCTGCCATTGAAAACCCTATGAACAGCAGAGAAGCACTGACAATAGTGTTTCACCTGTTGTATGTAGGGTTGTTATGAGTCGGATACCAACTCGACGGCACCTAACAACAACAACAACAATGATCATTCAAAAGCAATTGTAGCAGTATATAGACTGAGGATGGCCAGAAATTCAAGCTGGATTCAGAAGAAGATGTGGAACCAGGGACATCATGGCTGATGTCAGATGGATATTAGCCAAAAGCAGAGAATATCAGAAAGATGTCTATGTTTTATTGACTCTGCAAAGGCATTTCACTATGGGGATTATAATAAATTATGGATAATATTGCAAAGAATGGAAATACCAGAACATTTAATTGTACTCAAGAGGAATCTGTAGCTGGACCAGGAGGCAGTTGTTCAAAAAGAACAAGGAAATACTAGAGTCAGGAGAGGTGTGTGTCAGGGCTGTATCTTTTTGCCACACTGCTTCAATCTCTACGCTCAGCAAATAATCTGTGAAGTTGGACTTTATGAAGAAGAACATGGCATCAGGATTGGAGAAAGACTCATTATGCAGATGACAAAATTTTGCTTGCTTAAACTGAAGAGGATTTGAAACACTTGCTGATGAAGATTAAACAACACAGCCTTCAGTAAAGATTATACCTCAAGAACAACAAAACAAAAATCCTTACAACTAGGTCATTACACAACTTCATGATAAATAGAGAAAAGATTGAGGTTGCTCAAGATTTTGCTTTACTTTATTCTACAATCTTCACCCACGGAAACAGCAGTCAAGAAATCAAAAGATCCATTGCATTGAGAAAATCTGTGGCAAAAGACCTCTTTAAAGTGTTGAAAAGATGTCACATTGAAGATGAAGATGTACCTGACTCATGCCACAATACTTTCAGTTGCATCATATGCTTATGAAAGTTGGATGCTGAATAAGGGAGACAGGAGAAGAATTGATGCTTTTGAATTATGACAGATGACTAGATTGCATCTTATGTATTTTGGATATGTGGTCAGGAGAGACTAATCCCTGGAAAAGAATATCATGTTTTGGAGAGTGGCAAGTCAATGAAAATAAAGGAAGACCCTCAACTAGATTGATTGATACATTGGCTGCAATGATGAGGTTAAATATAAAAAGAAGATTGTGTGCCTAGCACAGTATTGGGGGAGTGTTTCATTCTGTTGTACGGGTCAGACTCTACTCAGGGGCACCTAACAACAAGTGACCTACTTCTTCCAACTAGACCCCACCTCCCACCTTTCACACCTTCCCAGTAATGTCATTATAGCATGAATCCATCAAGGGATTAAACCATTCACTAGGTGATAGCCCTCAAAATCTAATTGGCTCTGGAAATGTCCTTACAGACACACACAGAGGGTGTGCTTTGGTAATCTTCTAGGTATTTCTTAAACCAATCAGGTTGACAATCAAGATTAAGGATCACAAGCTCCCTGTTTCAGACAAAGTCCTTTTAGGACTGGGGGTGTACCTCAGTGGTAAAGTACTTGCCTAGCATGACAGAGATCTTGGGTTAGGTCCTCCTAAAAAATGACCCTCCCCCTCAAAAAATAATAGCCCCTGCCTGTGCCCTACATGGAGTCAAATGACTTCCATAAACCCTAAATGCATGACCTCAATGTGAGTTTGGGAGACTTGGTCAGAGTCATGAACCTACCACAAAAGTAACTCAGAACCCAGGAACCTATGCTTATCAGAAAGAGGCAAAAGACTGACGACATCTTCTCTAACGAGAGTTCAGAAAGGACAACAATAAGGAACGTAGATCCAAAAGAAGTATAAAGCATGTTGTGTGCTTTCTTTTTTGAATTTATTTCTACATTATTATCTGAAAACGATGCTGCTCTGCTTCTTCAATATCATCTCTAATTTCTCAAGGCCAAATTGGAATAAATAGAGAAAGTCTTCATTGGAGATAACCTGTTTAGCTTCAAAGGTGAGGAGTACAGAGTCTGTTTCCTACCAATACTGGATGGTAGGCCAGAAGCCTCCTGAATAGTCAGTGTGGGCCTGGCTATTGGATGTTGATATTGTGTAGCATTTCTGGAAACATCATCTGCAGAAAATCTGCTTAGAGTCTGGGTACCTACTAACACAGATTTCTAGACTCTTCCTCACCCCTGCTTAATGAGAACATCTAGGTTGGAACATAGGAACCTGTATTTTAAAAGATATTCCCCACATGATTTGTGAGCACCCAGAAATTTGAGAACCAGCCATTGACTTGAACCAGGCCATAACAAATCCCATTTATATGATAGGTCTGGTGTTACCTATTTGTGAATTCAGTCCCTGACACTCCCTGGAATTTCATCTCCATTCTTCATTTTTTCCTATGATTGTGCCAGAATTTCCAAAATGCTACAGAAAGCTCTTAGGAACTGTATTAGTAAAAGACATGTGTATCTAAATCCTAGTTTTTGACTGATTACTGATTCTAACATTAAGTAGTTTAATAGTCTGTCTAAATTGCAGGTTTTTTATCTATAAAACAGAAATAATGGCAAAATGCTAACAGATTCCACACATTGTTGTAAAGATTAAATGTAGTTTGCATTTTCAGATCATAAGTTAAAATTCCATTCCTCATCATTTTTATACACTTATTCATTATGTCTAAACCTAAGGCACTGCTGTATTCTTTTATAGCCCAGTTGGAGGCTTGGGTCATTAATTATTGTAGTCCCAAGGTCTCTTGGCTAAAACAGCATCAGTTATGTGCATGGGAAGCGTGAGTGCACACCTGGACAGAAGATGGATCTGAACAGCGACACAGGCCTCTCCCAACTGCATCCACTCAGACAGGAGGAAAAACGCCTGTCTGGCATAGAGTGCAGCTGTTCTGTTTCTCCAAGCTACTTAGAAACCCAGCCTTAAGCAAATCTTACATAGAAAACCATGGGCTTAGCTAAATGTTTGGCAATTTTTATCTTGATAAAAGAATCCTGCAATTCACAGAGCTAATGAAACTATACTTTATTATAAAGGAAGGCCCTCTGGTGTATTTTAAATGTTTCTGTAAGAGATGCAAGGACAATTCATATTCTATCCATTAATTTTCAGGACTCTTCCACTGTATCATAGCCAGAAGGATGAATTTGCCTCTTCTCTGCAAAGAATAATGCTTTTCCATATTCTCTGGCTTTCTGCATTGCCTCAGGAAGTTCAGCTCTGGGGCAGCCAGAGAAAAATCCACAATCATCATGAGCCTCAGAGAGAGAGGGAATTTTCTAGTAGTGTCTCCTACAGTGAAGCTGGATACAAATGGTTAAGTCTTCTGTCTTGGAAAGAACCCAGGCTTTTCACAAGATTCCAGGGCCAGGTACCAGAATATAGTGAATGAGAGCCAGCAATGTCTGTTCTAGTCCCTGTCATTAAAACACCTGTAAGGTGGTCACTTTCCCTCTGAGTGTTGGCTTTCTCATCTCTAAATTGCAGCAAACCATTCCTTTCTGGATCTCCCCTAGAGGATCATGACTGGACCCAAATGAAAAACTATACATGTAGGATCCTGGTAAACATAAATCAACACCAATATAATGAATCATAACCATCAGACAATGAAGCTTGACTGACCCAGCACCCATCTCCAACCCCATTGTTCCTTTATTTGCTCTGTAGGAGCTAAGAGTACAAATATGTTAAATTTAGTCTTTCCTTGTGACCCCAGGTATCTTGTAACACAGAAGTAAAGCTTCCCAAGTACATGTGGCTAGTGCTGCCTCTTTCCTTTTTTCTACTTTGAGCAAGGACACACTGCCTGGAGCTATCATCATCACATAACTATAAGTAGTTATACTTATATACTTATATATGTATACTTATATATCATATATGTATATGATACTTATATGATACTTATATATCATACAAATAGTCATCATATAACTATGACATGAAAGGAACAAGGAGAAAAGCCAGTGTGTGCAGGATGATGTAGAAGAAAGATAAAAAGAGTTTGGTCCCTGATAGAAACTTCCTATAAGAGAGAGGGAAAGAGACACACCGACCCCCATTTGTTTAAATTACTATTGGATATTCTGTTACTTGCAGCCAAATATATTCCTGAGATAGAGGACAGAATAATCTTTTTAAAAACATAAGTCAAATCATGCTCACTCCTCTACTTCTAAGTACTCCAATAATTTCTCCAATTTGCCCCCTGTAAACTTTCTGACCTCATCTCCTGCTATCTTCCCCTCACTTGGTCCACTCAAATCATAGTAAGCTCATTGACCTGGACTCAACACCTCTGACACAATCCTGCCTTAAGCCTTTCTGCTTGTGCTGTTGCTTCAGCCTGGTACATTCCCCTCTCTCAGTAGCAACCAGCTCCAGGATTTCCCTGAAATGTACCCTCTCAGAGTGGCCTTCCTGCCAGCCTAGGTCAGACTACAACTGCCCACCACCAACACTCCTTTACTTGTCCAAAGATTTTTAAATGAATATGGACCCTCTATACCTCCTGCACACACAAAAAAAGCTAATTTAATACTAAAACAATAAAAAGGATAGACAACATTTAAAAAGACACTATTATTTATGCCATAATTCCAAAAGGGACTTGAGGTACCTTACAAAACAAGTTACATAGTTTCCACATAGCAAACTATTCCCTAAATAAACATAATTAAAAGCCATAAGGAATAAATGTGTTTCATTTGTTTGATTGGTTGGTTGGTTGGTTTTTGGTGCTATGGATTGAAACCTGGCCCTTGCGCATGCTAAACACACAGTCTAACACTGAACTACACCCCAGCCCCAGGAATAAAATTCTAAAGGAGATTCCACTTTCTAGTTACTGGTGGCTGTTTAGGTGGGTCCAAGCTGCTTGGTAAGAGCCAGGAAATTTAATTAATGGTGACATCAGGCTGTCCCACTGGGGTTTGGCTCAATTGGTAGGGTGCCTCTCTGCAGTCTCTGAGACCCTGGGTTCAATCCCCAGCACTGAAAAAAAAAAACAGGAAAAGGACATGGTAGCCCACTCCTGAAAACAATCAGCCATTAAAAACCCTAGGAAGGTTATTATGAGTCAAACATGACTCAGTGGCACATTACAACAACAGGCTGCCACAGAAATGCCCAATAAAGTAAATAAAGTCCACATTCTCCAAGGTCAAAGTGTTCCTCCAAGCATACAATGGCCTCAAAATGGAAAGGGGGACACAGGTAACCCAAACGTTTAACTTGTTGACTCTGCCTCACTAAGTGAACAGGAAATTCAGCAGGCCTAAAAATATTTCCAGAAAATGTCCAATACATTGTCCTTCACCTCTAACGGCAAGGCCAGATACCATGAACTACCTTATTCAAACCCTTGCCAGACTCCTCACTGGGTCTCAGTCTCTAAGATTCTAACCAAATTTCAAAGTGTGTTTACTGTTAGCTTTTTTCACATGTGCTGTTTTCCTTACAGCACCATGAACACAGCAAGAGGGACCACAATACAAGGGTAACTTGGTAGACCTCTGCTCCACTTTGCTGAATTCCAGCCACCTTTATTTATCTGCATACATGAGTGGGATTTCTTCTTTATTTCATTTTGCTGTTCACCACATGGACTTTCTCCCTTTCTTGCTTATCAGGACAACTTCAGTTTAGCACTTTTTATAAAGCTCTCTACTCCAAATGTTTTACATGGATGTTTACCAAATAAAATTTGTAATTTTGTAGGGTCCTAATTTTGCCAACTGATAGATCTGCACCATTATAATTACATATATGTTTCTCTGTGAACTGTTTAATTTTCTTCAAGAAATATTTATTCAGCTCTAAATATATTCCAGAAATTATACTAGATTTCAAGAAGAGTGATGATTATGGCCCAAACTTCTGTTTGACTTAGTATTTACTATTATTCTAGCAGGTTAATTTTATCAGATCACATTACTAAAATTAAAATAAAAGAGCTGTTAGTTTTTATTATTTATATTCAAGGGAGATCACAAGATTTGATATACGCAGTGAAATGGTTACTTGAATCTGGCAAATTAGCATATCCATCATCTCCCACAGTTATTCCCTGGTTTTTGTGGTAAGAGCTGCTAAAATCTACTCTCTAAGCATTTATCCTGGATACAATAGTGTACACTGTGGTCCTCGGTTATACATCACATCCTTAAATTATTCATCCAACATATCTGCAACTTTACATCCTTTGACCGACATCTCCTCGTAAAAGGGCTACTATAATTGAGCACTAAATTAAGCATCAGTTTCCCAGTGCTAAAAACGAAAGAGAGAAAATGTAGTTTATCATATCACATTGGTAATCACACCATTCAGAAGAAAAAAATCCTTTGTTAAAAAAAATACATTCTAAGGAAATGTAGCACTTGAGTCATTACACTAATGACACTGTGAAATCTTTCACAGACCTCTTCACCAGCAGACTGACAGAACATGTACCCTCCTTCTTCCAAGAGCCACTTGATAAAATATCCCTTCAATTTAAATAACTTTAGCAGACATTAGTAGCAGAATCATAGGTTCATTTTGATTTAAATTATAAGCTTTAAGCTTTAGTGAAATAATAAATTAGCATGAGCTTCTAAACCACTTTCTTATTTAAAAAATATATGTACATATGCACAAAATATGCAAATAGCTAGTTTAAATGAACTTAAACATCAATATTTAAGCAGATGCTCTCTAAACTTTTTGAAACAAATTAGAAATAACGTCAACTGACTCACACTGTTCTGAGGGCTCTATGGAGGAACCTTCTTATAACAGTGACCTACTTAATTTTGATTTAACTCCACATGTTTGCACCTCTTCTTTTAAGAGAATCATCTCATACTCTGTGGTTTTCTCTCCTGATCTAGCAAGATGTAGGTTTCTCTGCAGAACTGCTTCTTGGTCATCCCTTCAACAAGACCCCCAAGGGGCCCATTTACCTTGGCATATAAACACATTTCGAATCTTTCCTAACAATGGGAGAGTTTTTCATCTAAGAAATAATTTTAAATTTCCCTCCTTCCATCTGTTTGGTGTCATATTTAAGAGAAGCAAGCCCTTTAATTCACGGCCTCTGTTGGTTGTCCCTAGCAACCATCTTTAGCCATTTTTTTCTCGCTCAGAGTCATGCATCCTTTCTAATATCGGGAAATTGCATGTAATTTTAATTGAATTTATTACATCTTCCAAGTAGGAAATGCAATAAGAACAATGTACAGAGTAAAGATACCAACCCAGGATTGAAAATTTGGATGCTATTTAACCATACAGGAACATCTCTTTTTCAACTGGCAAGTATGTTGGAGGCTACTTTGAACAGACAGATTGCATTTTGAAAAGCAAATTAGCAAACAAGCATGACTAATAAAATATTCAAGATTATGCAGAGAACACAAACTGCCCATGAGGGATTTAATGGCTCCATTGCATTCTGTCATACTTCTTAAGAATTTCTTTTTGCTTCAAAATAGAAACAATTATATGTTGAAGAAATATTAATACACACTCTTTACATCTCAGTAAAGAAAATAACAGCCAGGTCTTCAACAGCAAGTATGCCCTATCGACTTGCCCATCAGCCAGAGAGTTAATGCTCTTTAAAAGCAAACTTTCAACATCACATTTTTAAGTTTACATCTTAAGGTCAATTTAGAAACTAGACCAGGAAACATGACTAACCCACCATTACAGCTACAATTAGATTTCAGGACATCTTGCCATCTCAGTAATGACTTCTAGTCTCTTGTCTTAGCATTTATCAAATAAGATTCCCTAGAGGGAGAAAAGTAATGGTCCAGTTCATTTTTTCTTGCCAGACCATTGAGCATAGGCCACTACTGCTTGGTTTTTCATGTCAGAAGACCCCCATATTCTAATCAACTGTGGTCTAGGGCAGACTAGGATCCTCTGGTTAAGACTTTGGCTCCCAGATCTAGTCCTTCCTACCTAAATACATGCCTAAACTTTATTCATTTCTACTCCAAATGGTAACCTTGCTGGAAAACTTTATAAAACTAATTTAATACCTTTTAAAATTCTTTCTCTGCTGCTTGGCAATCACTATTCATTTTTTCAATAAGATGGCCCAATTCATTCACCTTCCTTAAGTCTTACATTTAATACGGCTTCCTCATCCCAGGAAATGGTACTGATCCCTGCTGGACAGAGAAGATATGATAGAGGTTGTCTTGGCATAGCCTTTCATCTTGTAGGCACAAAATTCTTGTAGGCACAACCACCAATTCACTGTAACATATATCTCTATCTTTCCCAAGGATCTCTTTTTTTTTCTCTCTCTGAGGAAAGGCTGACCATCTCCTATTTATTACCTATAAAGCTGATTTTGAGTCCACATTATCTTAATTTGTGCCTTCAAATCATCTCTCTCTCTGCCTCCCGTCTTGCGTGTGCACACCCCTGATTTCTACCCTCCATCCTATAAAATTTAATAACTCAATACTGTAATCTTACAGCAATATTAAACAATACTGACAAATGAAAAGCCCACAAATATGGGTCCTTCTCCTTATGGAGTGATGTTTTAGTAATTCAGTAACACTGATATAAATCTCATGATTCCTACAGGCAACCTTAGAAAAAAACATAATTATACCAAGCACATCCTGGGTTTTATAGTTTTATTGAAATGTGTGAGGATAATAGGAATCATGTATCATGTCACATAAAGGATAGATTTTCATAGATTTTCACTCAGAAAAATCTCCATTAGATGCATCTCTTCCCCAGACTCTCTCCTTCACTCTCAGTCACTATATTTTGCCTCACAATCCTCCCACTAAGATGTGCTAAGCCCTTCTTTCTTCCTCATTGATCTTGCAGGGTAAATATTTTTGCTTCAGTGTGAAACTAAACTCAGCCAAGTTCTAGAATCTCCTTCTTATATTCTTAGAAAGATTCTTTCTACTCAACAAAGAAATTATCCTGTGAGTTACTGAAGATAAAGTGTTCCTCATATACTTACCCATAAACTTCCTCTAACCCCATTCACCAAAGATCTGCCACCATATTTTTCTGGTTTCTCCAGAGAATATATGTCATTTGTGCCCTTAGCCTGTTTTCTAAACACCAATTCCTCATTAATTCTACAATGAATATTTTCAACTCTCAATTCAAACAACCTTCTTAAATTTCATCAGTGACCTCTTAACTATCAAAACCAATAGGATTGTCCAATTTTCATTTTTTTTCCTGTCTTCTCAGATCATTTTGAGCCTTTCTCTTTGAATTTTTGCCTTTGGGGTATACAACTTAAAGAAAAAAATCCTTGGTTCAAATCCAACGCTACTACTTAAAAATTATATGGCCCTATTTAATAATCAAAGCCTCCTTTTATGTTCTATAATGTGGTGAAAATACTCTCCACTTCATTGGGTTGTTAAAAAGTGAATTAAAATATGTAAAGCTACCACACAGCAACCAAACTTAGTAAGAGATGAATGAGTCCCCTTTCCCTCCACCAAATGTGACAATCTTCTATTTCATTCTCTCCTTTACCCTTAGTGGCCACTCTTTAATTCTGTCTTTTACTGGTTTTCCACACTTTTATCTGCTAATATGAACATATCCCAAAGTTAGTCAAATCCTTTGACTTCCTTCTCCTTCTCCTTTTCCTTTCCTCCTCCTCCCCCTTCTTTGTCCCTCTCTCCTTCTCTCTCAGAAAACTCATCAACTCAATGACTTCAGTATAAATATATTGTTGGTGTTGGATGCAGTGTATATACATAATCTTAACCTTTATCCTGTGCTTCTCTCTCTTCCTCATCTCTTACAGCCTCCATATATCTAAAAAAATAAGTATTATCTCTGAAATCTGTTCCTGTTCAAACATATTTTTCTCTATAAATACTGCCATTATGCTAGAAACTAAAATTGCTCAAAAACTTCTGGAGTGCCTAGAAGATGAATCCCACAGGTGACTGGGCATATCAGGTTAAAGCCTCTATAATAATCCCCACTGCACCTCATAAATACCAGGTAGACCCCAATGCTAAGCCTTTGCTCTAACAGGACTCCATTTCCTCCAACTGTGTGTGTGTGTGTGTGTGTGTGTGTAAGAGGGACTCACTATGTAGCCCAGGCTGGCCTTCAATTCACAGTTCTCCTGTCTCAGCCTCCTGAGTGTTGGGATTAAAGGCCTGTGCCAGCGTACTCAAGCCATTTCCTTCCATTTTAAACTCTAAGTTTCTTTAAAAATTAAATAAATTTCACTTCTCTCTGAATTATTTTTCAATTGCCCCCACATTTTCCTCTGAACAGTTGCAATGCTTAATGCTGTATCACATCACACTTTTCCACTTCACATTCACTTCCTTAGATAGTTTGGAGAAGGGAAACAAAGACAATGCTAGAAGAGAAGGCAAAAATAATCTATGAAATCTCTCATGTATCCTTGTCACTGGGCAGTGTCTTAGCTTTCAATAGTCCTCACACCATTCCTGAGAGGTGAATACCATCACTACATGTTTACTAGGTTCAGGGTTAGCAGTCTTCATATCTCTCATATTTTGGAAATCATTTGATGATACTCATTTTCTCATCTTTGTTCTATATTCCCAAGGTACTTGGGATAGCTTGTACCTAAAATTTGTCAAACAAAATTATACAGCTATTCATAAGCTATTTTCACTGTCTTCTTCTCATTTAGGCTGTCATCATTTAGCCAACTGAGAGGCTGGGTCCCTAAGTTTAGTCCATAAAGCTGTCACTACAATCTTCATGGACAATTTACAGTGACATGCCCATAGGCATGTCAAGAAGAAATACATATGTGTCATAGTCAAATACTTGGTGGCAAATTTATGCTGCATTTTCTGTTGCTGTAATTTTAATGAGCACACTGCACATTCTCATGTGGGAGGGCGATCCATTAGAGAATGTTGCTGTATACACTGTGTAGGCTCTTGCCTGTCATAGAGCGATTTGCTGACAAAATGAAAATCATGCTGTATTTCTTCAATATGACAAGAAGTAAAATGGTGAAAACTTTTGTAAATGATTTACGAAATGAATGCCATAACTGATTTACACTTTTATAAAGCAACGACCTCCCCTAAATGAAAGAGTGGAGTTATCACATATTCTTAAACTATTAAAATACATTTGTCAGCGCAAATGTTGGCAGTGTTTCTCAAAAACAGAAATTCTCTCCTTATAACGGTGACTTAAAAAAAAATGACATATAATTCTTTCACAGTAATTAATTTCATATGTTCCCTTTATCTTAAAGTGATTTGGATAAAGTGACAAGAAAGTGGGTGACTATAATCTATTTTTATAAAATCTGTATGTTATTCCTCTACAGCCATACCACCTGGCCTCCAATCTCATCAGATCTTGTGAGCTAAGCAGGGTTAGGCCTGGTTATTACTTGGATAGGAGACCTCCTGAGAATACTAGGTACTGTAGGCTTGGGAATAGGTCCTGGCATCCCACTCCCCAAATAGTCAGACACCAAAAAATCTATGAATAGCAGAGAAGCACTGACCATAGTGCCAGGCATGGCATAGTGTCAGGGAGTATTTCATTCTGTTGTATGTAGGGTTGCCATGAGTCAGACCCAACTCAATGGCACTAACAACAACAACATATGCTATTCTAATTTATTTCTAAGCTGTAGATCTCTTAATCATACTAAATTCTTTTTTCTTTATTAATTAGTGTGATCTGCAGTCTACAGAGAAGAATGCACAAAATACTTTGACAGCACAGTGAACAAAAAAGCTGAAAAAAAGTTTATAGAGCTCAGATTTCATTGGCTTCATCCCTACAACACAATTTATTGCAATAATTATATATATGTATAGAAATAACTTACCTCCCAAAGAAACCTTTCTCAGAATGAATGTGTCTATGTATATTTTTAAATCACCATGACAACTTTTGCTCCGTTGGTATATAAAATTTGTTAACAGCTTGAAACATTATGAAGGAAGAAATATTGTGAAACAATAAGTAGTGTTTGAGTCATCTTTAAATTGACATTACAGGAAATAAATACAAAATCCTGAGAAAATTATTCATTGTTATTCAAGGAACAGAGAATTGATCAAGGTAATATCACCTATCATTGCCTTTCTGAGAAATACCTGGTGAAATAGCTTCTATTGTGATTATGGAAGATCATGTTCCACAAGAAAATATAGGTTTTAGATTTTGTCACACTGATTTGACTACCACTTGTGGTGAAAGTTGCCATGCATCTTTTTAAAGCTGTATCCTAACAACCACAATTGCTATTAACTTTACAAAATTCTTTCCAACATTCTTTTCAACTAAGTATAATTAAGATTGTAAACCATTTAATCTCTGGAAAAGAGATTAAAATGAAAGCTAAAATGTTAACTCAATAAATGAGAACATTTTTTATTGCCAATACCGTTGCCAATATGATGTAATCGAGGGGATTGAGAACAGGAGTTTGAAAAAAGAGGCAATATTGCTCATTCACTCTGCTGGAAAGAAAATTAGTGGGATATTACAAAGAGCAATTTATTAATGATAAAAATCTTTTCAAGTGCATATACATGTATACACTCCTCACAAGTTATCCTAACATAATGACTGCTTTTTGATATAAAAATAATGCTATGACTTTGTTTAAAAGAATAAAAGTCTGAAATGAGTTAAAAGTATAATAACAGTTTTTGTATATAATTTTTGTGGGATATACAATAAAATGATCTAAGTTTTTAATAAGAAGACTGTATGAGATAGTAAAGATTTTAATAATTTAATATTAAATTTTTATAACATAGAAAGTAAAAGAATAAGTACCAGATACACAGAAGGACAAAATTTTTGCTTAAAGAGGATGTGTGCATATCTTATTTGAAATGTATTCATGTAGCATTCAATATGTTTAAAACACTGTTTTAAGTATCTCACAAATATTAATTAATTTTCATATCAACCCTATAAGAAAGTAATACTATTATTATCACTTTTCAAATGGAGACAATTGTGCATAGACAAGAAAAGTAGTCTGCCTGATGCCACATCACTAGTAGGAGGGCACACTGGGATTGGAACTTGAGTATTCTAATGCCAGGGCCCATACTCTAATTCAGTAATTTTTTTTTCTGCTAAGGATGACTTTTGCCTTTTTGTTGTTGTTGTTAGGTGCCATTGAATTAGGTCCAACTTATAGTGACCCTA
This sequence comes from Pedetes capensis, assembly GCA_007922755.1. Lineage (NCBI taxonomy): Eukaryota > Metazoa > Chordata > Mammalia > Rodentia > Pedetidae > Pedetes > Pedetes capensis. Next base: position 43,011 of record VMDO01006807.1, read on the forward strand.
TGTACAGCAGATGGAAACATTCCCCAATTCTGTGCTAGGCACATGATCTTATTTATGTGTAAGCTCATTGTTACAGACACTGTGTCAATCCATCTAGTAGAGGGTTTTCCTTTTTTTCATTGACCTGCAACTCTCCCAAACATGATGTCCTTCTCCAGGGATTGGTCTCTCCTGACTACATGTCGAAAATACATAAGATGTAGGCTAGCCATCCTTACTTTCAAGGAGTATTCTGCTTGCACTTCTTCTAAGGCAGAGCTGTTGGTCCTTTTGGCAGCCCATGGTATATTCAATATTCATCTCCAGCACCATAATTCAAAAGCATCAATTCTTCTCCTGTCTTTTTTGTTCAATGTCCAGCTTTCACAACCATATGATGCGACTGAAAATACCATGGCATGAGTCAGGCGCACCTACATCTTCAATGTGACATATTTACTTTTCAATACTTTTAAGAGATCTTTTGCCACAGCTTTCCCCAAAGCAATGCATCTTTTGGTTTCTTGACTGCAGCTTCTATGGGTATTGATTGTAGAACCAAGTAAACAAAAATCTTGAACAATCTCTATCTTTTCTCCGTTTATTGTGAAGTTGCACACTGACCCACTTGTAAGGATTTTTGTTTTGTTGATGTTGAGTTGCAATCCATACTGAGGCTATGTTCTTTGATTTTCATCAGTAAATGTTTCAAATCTTCACTTTCCGCAGAGTTGTGTCATCTGCATACCACAGATTGTTAATGAGTCTTCCTCCAATCTTGATGCTGCGATGCTGCATTCTTCTTCATAAAGTTCAGCTTCTTGGATTATTTGCTTGGCATAGAAATTGAAGAGATATGTTAAAAGCATCTATCCCTGACACACACCTTTCTTGACTTTAAACCAAGCAGTGTTTCCTTGTTCTGTTTGAAAAACTGCCTCCTCATCCATGTACAGATTCTTCATGATTACAATTATGTGCATTTAAAAATATTCTGTAATGAATTTGTAATATTTTATTATAATCAACATGAGTTTAGCTGTATGGTAGAGATATAAAGGAAAACATCATTCCCTTAGCTGTTCCCAACAACTAAATGTTTGTTCTTTGACAAAGTATGTCATTTATTTCACAAAAAAATTTCTAAATGTAAATAATCAGTGGAGATATACAAAATTTTTATTCAATAGAAGTTTTATTTAAATTTGCCTCTCTTTAATTGCAAATAAAAAGCTGCCTGCTAACTATACAGTTCACCTGTTTTTTAAAAATATATATAATAGAATCTGTCCCAAAGGTGTGTATTTTTCCTGTATAGGTTGTTTACTAGCTCAGCAGTTTGATTTAGAATCATCCAATTGTCTACCACTTATAAATTAAGAGAGAAACAGAAATGTAGTTCTCCAATAAAGAACCCAGTATTACTAGCACTAAGGTTAGTTTCTGCCTGTAGCTATTCCATATCCTATTCTTGAACTAGGGAAGATGGACATTTTTAAAGAATAGAATCAGTCTACCTCAATAACCTCTTCATTTTCATAAGGAAAATATCACTATCAGATAATCTTAACTCATAAGCCAAAAAGCTAAAGGAAAATTCTATTCCAAATGCTGACAATGTCTTTCTGATATTTAAAACATACTTAGCAAAGAATTCCAATGCTTTGAAATTTTATTTACACATATCTTTTTTGAAATATGCCATATGGTTTTTAAGATAACCTCTCTATGGAACTTTCACAATTATAACCAACTCTTGGATGTAGTTCAGCTAAATTTCAAAACTGATTGTTCATATGATCATCCAGGAAGCTTTGCAATAAAATCGATTTCTAAATTACAAAAAAAAAAGCAGCCTTTTAAAAAGTCAATATAACACCAAGGTGTTTTTCAAATTCAAAGCATTTTAGTTTCCTCAAACATCTGTGAAAATTTACAAATTACCTGATGTTATTACTTTCCAATTCTTGATTAAGATTTACAGGCACAATATTCATTCTTTCTAAGTACAAGCCTTTCAAAATAGGAAAATATCTTTCTCAATAAATGTCATTGCTCCCAAGGCTTTGGTACCTGAGGGATCTTCATCTACCTAAGCTCACTAAAGGCAAGACCTCCAGGGTGTTTATAGCAAACATTAAAAATATGTCACTTGTTATCAGGGATGCAATTTCTCAACAATTTCTTTGATCTGCATCATTTCCTTTCACTTGCAATTACCTAACTTAGAAAAAAATTCAGAGAATATTTAAAGCTCTCTCACTCACATTTAAAGGTCACATGTGTCCTCTCTGAATTAATGGTTATGTTAAAATAATTCTGTGGTGGGGCTGGTGTTTAGCTCAGTTGGTAGAATGCTTGCTTGTTTTGTGAGCTCTGAGGCCCTGAGTTTGATCCTCAGCACTGCAAAAATGGGAGGACCTAGTGGCCCACTCCCAAAACAATCAGCCATTGAAAACCCTATAAATAGCAGAGAAGCACTGACAGTGCCAGGCATGGTACAGTGTTGAGGAGTGTTTCGTTCTATTGTACATACAATGGCTCTGAGTTGGACCCAATTCAATGGTACCTAAAAGCAACAATGATTCTGTTGCATTTTTCACTCCATAATAGTATGAAAAACAGTAATTTTCTGGCCTCACTTTTGGCTGAGGCTCTTTGAAATCAGGTACCAACCACTCCCAAGTTCCAAGGTTGTGATATAATAAAAAATTGTGTTTGCTCTTTGTCCTGGATTCCTACCACAAGGCCTCAAAACTCCTTGGAATTTCCTGAGGGGTAGGAGTGTCTTCTGTTATTCTTACAAGGCCCTTTGGATCATACCTGAATTTATGCTAACAAGGTAGTTTATAAGTTTGGGGTGGGGAGATTGGCTACACAGCTTCAGAACGGGGACTAGTTGCCAGAAAAACAACCCTGTGATTAGTGGATTAGAACTTTCATCTCCTAACTCTAGGGAGCAGAATGGAGCTAAAGATTGAATTCATTCACATGACTAATAATTTTTTCTCTCTTTTATTATTTTTTTCTTTATGAATGTTGGTAGAGTACAGAGTAGTCATTTGCTATATCCATTATGCAACTATTAAATCACTTTTGCTTACATATTCATCATCTTACTTATTTTACTGAACAGTACAAACTAAAGAAGAGAAGAAAAAAGTAGGGTTTTTGATTAATATGTAATGATAATCATATGCAATCATGGGTTACATGACCAATAAATTAATCAATCATGCCTATAATATGAAATCTGGATTGAAATTCCCAACAATGAGGCTTGGAGAGCTTTCAGCTTGGTGAACATATTGATGTGCTAGGAAGGTGCAACACCTGGTGCATGGAAGCTCTATACCCAGGGCCCTTCTAGACTTTGCTGCCCTAAGTGTCCCTTCATCTGATTATTCACTTTGATCCTTTATAATAAAACAGAAATCACAGGGGTCCAATCTCCTGAGTATACAGGAGAGATTGGTTCCAGAAGCCCATACAGACATCAAAATCTGTGGAGATGTAAGTCCCTTAAATAAAATGGCATAATATTTGCATATAACTAGTGCACACCCTGTACATTGTAAATCACCTCTAGATTATTTATCATACCTAATACAATGTGGATGCTATGAAAATAGTTGTTATCCTATACTGTTTAGAGAATAATGATTTGAAAATAAAAGTCTATATATGTTCAGAGGAGACATAATTTTTTAAATTTTTATTATTTTCAGTTTGCAGTTGGCTGAATCCAAGAATGCAGAACCCCTGGATAGAGAGAGCCAACCATATAGTGCTTTCCTGAGTTCCATGTCATTCTAAAAAAATGTTAACCCTGAAGGAGGATTGTGAAAATTCCAAATTTATAGCTAAGTTAAGCAGAGGAGTAGGTAATGAGGGAAGCCAGGACCTATGACTGGCATGTGATGTGAAGTCAGTCTCAAGGGACTGAGCCTCATAACCTGCAGTGTCTACATGAACCAGAGTAGTGTTGGAACTGAAGTGAACTACAGGACACCTACTTGGTGCCAGAGAACATTAAAAAATCCTACAATGAGGTAATCAAGAACTTCTTCAACCCTGACCTAGATACCTGTCCCTGGGGTTAGAGAGACCAAGAGAGAAGGCTGGAAATTATAAACACTCTTGGCAATCCCTGGGGCCAGGAAATGGCAAAGAGGTATCAGAGAGATTCATGTGTGTCTCCTAGCACTCATATGGCCTGCACCTGAGAAATCTAAAGACAGAAAAAGAGAGACTGGCTGGCAATGTGATCCTCCCCTAGGGAGAGGCCAGTCACAAAGGCTGAAGGGCAAAGGGCACGCAACTGTTTCCTGAGGGTCAGATGGAGCCACTCTTGAGAACGCTAGCTAGAGCTATCTTGGATGCTGCCCAAGAGGGCCTTAGAACAGAATGGAGACACCAGCAAAGTCTCTAGAATGAAGGTAGGACCAAAACGGACCAGCCAGAAGAGGTGTATTCTCCCAGGGGAGAGATTCCCAACACTATAGAATGGTCTCCAAGGAACCCCAAATGTACCCACAGCTGCCTGGAGAGTCCCAGAGGGGTTGACCATGGATCTGCAGCCAATTATGACTTTTCTTGCTCATTACCCCCTTGTCTATTCTTTTGCTGGAGGTGCCAAAGGTGGCCTAGAAAATTTCAGGGGGAAAATGAAAGTTCTAGGTGATTAAAAAAAGCAGTTAATCAATGCCTGTTTCCCACCATCAGCCTGAAGCAGCCTGAGTCAGGAGGAAAGAAGATTTAACTCAAGGTCAGAAGGGTTGGATATTGCCCTAAGCTAGAGTAAGGCTTTTGGAGGACTAGAGGTAGAAAAATGCATTTATTTTTACCTAAAAGATGCCATAAAAGGCATGATATATAGCCTCTATTTAATCAATGGGGGTGTAAAGGGGAAAATAAGTTCCTTAAAACTATTGCTAACAACTGGTAGAATCTTGGAAGAAATATAGTCTTTCAATGAGATAAATGTCTTCTTAGAATTTACCAGTGTTGCTAATGTTTGTTGAGTTTTATTAGGTACTACCCACATTTAATTGACATGATAACCCTACAAATTATAGACATTATTATCAACTTTATATTTGATAGGGAAACTGAAACTTACAGAAATGAAATGATGTCCCAATATTGTACATGACAGAGAGGCCCATCAGAATTGGGATCTGCACCCACATGTCACTGACAGCAGAGATAGTGTCTTTAATCAATGTTGATGTTGACTTGTCCAGGTCTTAAAAATCATATTGACAAATTGTAAAATGATGATTAAGCCCCTGTGATTCCTTTGAAGTTGCTACTATACCCTTAGGTACATTAGTTTGTCTAGGAATTTTAAATAATAAGTGGGGTGCATTTGGTCCACAGTCATTCAAAGGCCAAATGCCCCACATTTTCTCACCTCTGTGTCATCGTTGCCCCCACTGACACAGACTTTAGGTTACCTTTTTATGCACTTCCACCTCCTTACAAAGATGACATTCTTTCCATGGTCAGGGAATTAGATCAGGACAAATCTAAAAGGATGCCTCTAAGTGGTTACCTGATTTACCACTTGACAGGAGGGGAAATATTTAGTGAAAGAATACATAATGTCCAATTTTCCTCTTACAATGTTAGTTCTGCCAGAGCATACTTTTACAATAATTTTTAATTACATACCTCCAGGCCTCAAGTATATTTTATTATTCATTTATTCTTGAGAAATGAAAAGAAGTCTGACAGTTCTTGCATATATACATAGCACAGTTTTTGCAAGTGTTGTTCGTTAGAACAGATGTGGATATTATCTATTATCATTATTGTCATCATCACTATTATTACCCTCTATCTCACATTAAATTGTCATAGAGAATGTGAATTGGGTAGAGTTTACAAACCCTCTGAGACTTTACATGATTTATCAGATTTTGAATCTGCAAGTTCCACTCAGGACATCAAGGACATCCCTGAGTGTATCTATGCACATTCCCTTCACCATTCAAGCCACACTGAACTTTATATACAGATACATTTGGGAATTCTTCAAAATGAAGACTCCATGAGACATAACACATAAAGGGATTATTATTGTTGTCTTCAATTATGTCAAATCCCAAGGATCATAATAAAGGAAGTGTTAAGAATAATGAAATAATAAATTTTCATTTAGAAGAATTTTCTATCTGAATATCATTAATATATGTCATCATTCTCACTCCAAAACTTCCTAGGACGTGGGTGATATTACCCTTGAATGTCCTCAGGGCTGTCCATATGATTAAATCTTCAGTCTTTACTGATGTAAATTCTTAACTCAAGGGAATGTAAGACATGCTTTGTGAAACAAAATGTGACAGATAAAAATGGTTTAAGAAATCACTCTTTAGAATTATGTTAGCAAAAAATCACCTAGTGATTCTTTTATCAGATTGCAAGTTCCTTGAGATTATGTACTAACAAGCACAGCACCACAAAATATGCTTGTTTCATCAATAGTAGATCTTTCAAAACAGGAGAGACTGAGACAGGAGACTGAGACAGAATCAAAAGAGGCATCAGGGAAAAGGTTCAACTACGTATCAACTTCTTAGTGCCTAGAGGTTGTTCAATATCCTTAAAGTCCCAAGATGAGAAGCTCTGGTATTCTAAAAGTCCAATGGGGCAAAGACTGTGGTCTGGATTCTCCTCTACCCAATAACTTTATTCGTCATCTGGGTACCTCCACCCTCACACCTCACTGTTTTCCATTCTGCAATAAAACTTATTGTTGTGCCTTATCTGTCCCTCAATTCTCATGGTTGATCAAATATTGGTTGTAGTTAACTTTTCTATAAAATTGTCAAATAAAATCAAACTTTATTACTCACTGAGCATGGATCATTATTTGCTCTCGGAAAGCTGTTCTTTGCAATGTGGTGAAATCTAAAGTCAATTCCTCAGGCCTTTCTTTCCAACTGAAAAGTCATTAACTCAGCCCTTTATGTAAAGGACAGAAATGATTATGTTTGATGTTACTTTTTATGATGATTTGACTACATTTAAGGTAAAGTTTGCTTCAGTATTTGTTATCTTTTTCCATCACCTTGTAAATACTTTATTATATACTATTATAATTCATGGGCACAGTATTTTGATGGACTCTTTAAATATCAAAAATATTAGGTACTTATATTCTTTTCCTACTCCAAATGCACCAATAACACTTTGTAAAACTATAGTCATTTATCTGTGCTTAATTCTTCAAATTAATCTCTGTATGCCTTGTGGCTAAAAATAGTTTTAACAGAAATTTGTTATTTTAGATTAATGAATTTGTAATGTAATGAAAAATTATCATAGTCTCACACAAGAATACAAATAAATGTGTCTATTGGTGTTCTCATACCATTCTCGAGGTGCAAGGAAATAAACACAATGGCAGGGACTAACCAAGGCTTTCCTCAACCATCATTAAAACAAGGATGGAATCATCCATTATTTGATGTTTATTTCCTGATATGAGCCATCTAAATATTTTTTAAGTGCTGTAAGAGCTATATGGTATATAATGACAAAATGATTATAGCATTATAAGGTGTGATCAAAAGATATACTAAATGTTTAATACATATATATACATATATGTGTGTGTATGTGTGTATGTACATATATATATATATATATATATATATATATATATATATATATCACAATAAAAGAAACATTACCATTAATCCTCCTCAAAACACTTCCCCTCGTTTCAAACACACCCAACTCATTGTTCTTGACACTTTCTAAAGCAGTTCTGGAAGACCTCTTTCATAAATGTTTTTAGTGGCACTGTTGGGGCTACCTTGATGTCCTGAATCAATTCAAAACTTTTACCTTTCATGATCTTTTGACCTTGAGGAAGAGTAGCAAGTTGCATGGTGCCACATCTGGTAAATAAGGCAGATGAGGACACACTATAGTAATAATTCTTCTTATTATTTTGTGGTACTAGGGGGCTGAACCCAGGGCCTCACAATACTTTTCAAGTGCTCTACCACTGAGCTCCACCCCTAGCCCTTTTTCTATTTTTTATTTTCAGTCAGGGTCTTGTTAAGTTACCACAGGATGCTCTGGCCTTGAACTTGTAGTCGTCCTGCCTCAGCCTCCCAAGTCACTGGGATTACAGGCATGCGCCCCTATGCCTAGCCTTGGAATGTTTCTACTTGACAGAAATTGCTGTACCAAAGCAATGTGTGACAAAGAGTGTTGTCATGATGGAAGATGAAACTAAAGGTACTCACAAAAGAGGTCTTCCAAAATTGCTTTAGAAAGTGGCAAGAACAATAGAATAAGTGTGTTTGAAGCCAAGATGAAGTATGGGTGAAGGGTTAATGGCAATGTGCCTTTTATTATAATAAATTTCTTTGAATTTAAATATTCACTATTTTTTACTGTACCATGTAAATACCACTCCCATGAAGTACTGATTTGCCCCAATACTGTATTTCTGAAAGATTTCTTTTGTCTGAAAAAAATATCCTGTATGGCACAGGGTTATATTTCTCATGTTCCAAATTTCCATACATGACTGTGTGGAAATGATAGTGTGAAAATAACTCCACACTGTCTTGAACACTGATATTACTCTACCATGCTGAAAATAATTTCAGTCAGTGAATATACTACCTTACCAGGAGTTGAACATGTTCTGAAACATACACTATTTACTTAGCTGCATGCAGTTTCATTTTTGCTCCTTAATTTGTACACTAACAAGAATTTTCATCTGTAAAAACTAAAGGAAGATTTGGACATGATATTATATACAAAAATTTGTGAGATTCAGATAAAGCTGTTTTTGGAATGCATGGGAACATGTATGACTTTTAATGCATATAATAGTAAAGAAAAGAAGCTGAAAAATAGTAAGTTAAACATCTGCCATGGTTTGGATCTTTAATGTCCCCCAGGAGCTCATATGTGGAAGGCTTGGTGCCTACTGTTTAGAGGTGGGGTCACTGGGAGGTGACTTGATCATGAGGGCTCTAACCTCATGAATGGGTGGGATCATTTATGGAGTCATAGCTTAAATGGCTTGCAGGAAGGAGCTCTGTGATAGAAGTGAGCCTGCTCTCTGGTTCCTGGCTGCCATGAGGTGAGTTTTCCTATACCACGTAGTCCATCCATGATGTACTACCTTGCCATAGGCCTAAAAGCAACCAGACCAATCACCATGGACTGAAACCAGGAGACAACATAACCATTTCCTCCTCTTCTTAATTTGGGGTATTTTTGCCACAACAAAGGAAAGCTGACAAATACAACATCTACCTCAAAAACCTACAAATCTAACAGTAAATTAAGTGCAATGAAAGTAGAAAAAGAGATACTAAAGACAAAATCGGATATTAAAGACATAGAAAACATACAAATCTTGGAGATCAACAAGGCCAAAAGTTGGATCTTTGCAATGACTATAAAATTGATAAATCCTTGGCAAGACCAATAAAGAATAAAAGAAAAGAAAGGTAATAATGTTACAAATGAGAGGACATAATTATAAAATCTTTAAGTATTGAAATTATAAGGTAATATCAAAACATTTATAGCAGTGAATTTAAAAATTAAATTTAATGGATAAATTTCTAACTAATACAACAAAACAGACATAAAACCCAAAAAAGTTTCAATAGTCCTGTAACTCGCTAAAGAAATTAATTCTATAACTTTACAAATTCCTTAAAACTTCAGGCCCAGAAAGCTTCATTGGGAAATATTACCAAATGTTTAAAAGGAAAAATAAAATCTAATTTATACAAATTCTTACAAAGAATAGATAAAGAGGGAACTTTTCCCACTTATTTTGTATTAGTACAACCTTAATAATATATTCTCACAAGAAATTGATGTAAAAGAAAAATTATACTTCAGTTTCACTCATGGGTATAAATGTAAAAATTCTAAATAAAGTGTCAGCCATCTCCACTAACATTTAAAATAAATGATATACCTTGATCAGTTTGTTTTTCTTTTTTTCATGAGGGCTTTAGCATTTTGAGATTTAGAATCTATAATCATATAAGGGCTTAGAGACAAAGCCTGTGAATTATTCAACTTAGTAAAACTACAGATACCTCACAAAGCAAGAATTTTGAAAGCAATTGTAGTTGTTATTAGGTGCTGTCTAGTCAGTGTCCAACTCATAGCAACCCTACATACAACAGGTGAAATAGTATTGTTAGTCCCTCTCTGCTATTCATAGGGTTTTCAATGGCGGATTGATTTTTGGGAGTGGGTTGCCAGGTCCTTCTCCCATGACTACAGTACTGGTGTTTCCAGGTGGTCTCCCATCCAAGTACAATCAGGCCCTACCCTGCTTAGCTTCTGAGATCTAAGGGGATCGGATGCCACAGTGCTACGGCTGCAGGCTAGAGAGACAAATACCTTCTATGAAATAATGAACTAGGAAACAAGATGAGAGACAGAACAAGATGAGAGACATAACAGAAACAGAACAAGATGAGAGACATAACAGTTCTTGGATATGGATGGGTGTTTTGGGGATGGAGTTTTCAATATTTGTGTAATAAAAAAAACACAGGCCAAGGTATTAATATCAAGTAATCCAAAATTGCTATACCTTCCAGTGTTAGTTAAAGCCAACTCTAATTCTCTCTGCAGAAAAGCACTTTTAAATAAAAAGTTCAAAGAATTCCTCCATATAAAATTCTGTGGATTAAGAGCTCTAATAAACAATCAGAACATAGAAACATCAGAAAACAGCAAAATCAAGGACTGATGAAACTTTATTGAAAATAAAATAACAATGTTCACCAGTATTTGAGGAAAAAAAGAAAAGTTTTAACTGATCATTTAAAAATAAATAAGCCAGATGTGGTGCCTCATGCCTTTAATACCAGTGGCTTGGGAGGCAGAGGTAGAAGGAGGCAACGTGAGGCCAGAGGCAACCTACAGAGTTTAGCAAGACCCTGTCTCAACACACAAACTAAAAAATGGGCTGAGGGTGTGGCTCGGTGGCTGAGCACACACACAAAAAAGCATGCATGAGGCCCCGGGGTCAACTCCTCAGTACAGAAAACAAACAAACAAACACTGGCAGATATGGAAGAAAAGCTAATAGAACTTCAGCAATGAAAAACTGTAATTACATACACCACATTTTATGGAGTTTTGCTCTGTCATAAAAAAGAATGAAATTATGTCATTTGTAGGAAAATGGATGGAACTGGGAATAACCAGTTCCAGAAATTAGGCAGATTCAAACAAATACCACATTTTCTCTCATATGTGGAAGCTGGTGGGGGTGAGGGATGTAAAAGGGGAAATGGGAAAGAGGGAGAGAAATGGGAGAAAATAAAGAGTAATAGAGGGGGTAAATATGCTCAAAATGCATTATATGCATATATGGAAATGTTATAATGAAACCCCTTACTTTATAAAATTTATATATGCTAATAAAAAAGAAAACTGCAATTATTAAATGTGAAATAAAATGAATAAGACAAAAGAAAGTTTACATATGGCTCAAAAGAGAATTTGTGAAACAGATTATAAAGATGAAGATGTTGTTGTTGTTGAGTCGGTATCCAACTCATAGTGACCCTGTGTACAACAGGGGAATCACTATTGTCAGTGCTTCTCTGCTGTTCATAGGGTTTTCAATGGCGGATTTATTATTGGGAGTGGGTTGCCAAGTCCATCTCCCAAGCACCTGGTGTTCCCAGGCAGTCTCCCATCCAAGTACTAACCAGGCCCGACCCTGCTTAGCTTCTGAGATGTGGTGGGAATGGATGCCACAGGGCTACAGATGCAGGCAAGATGAGGATACTACTTAGGAATAGTATAAGAAGCTTAATGGTGGTCAAATAACATTGCATACATGTAACAGATTCTATAAAATTTGATGAAACTGGCCTTATAGCTGATCTACTAAATGGCCAATTTTTGTAAATATCCCAAGGAGCTTAAGAACATTAAGTAGCATAAGAATACTAAGTACTCCTGCATTATTGACTGGCAAGTGTTCTATACTTTTCCAGTAGATCAAGTAGCTAATTATGTTGTTCACATGTATTTATTTTTCCTATGTATTTATATTGCAATTTTCCTTTTTCTTCTGCCAATCATTGCTTTCTTCATTTTGACATTATGTTATTAGGTATGTCATAAAATATGCCTGGCAAATTTTTTGTTATATAGTATTATGATCATCTCAATAGATACAGAATAATCATGTCACAAAAATCTAATATCCACTCATGACAAATAGTAACAAACTCTTATCTAACTATGAATAAAAGAAAACTCCATTTGTCCACCAAAGAAGATATCAAGAAGAAACATAAAACATATGTTTAAATTCAGAAGCAAGACAAGAATGCTTTCCTTTCCTGCTAAAATTAAACCTTGTAGTGGAGAGTCACACCAATATAATACTATAGAAAATATATATGAATTGGAAACCAAGAAACAAAACTTTCATTATTTATAGATAGGATTATATACAAGGAAATCTTGGAAAAACATAGATATAAATTATTCAAATTATGAAGAGATTTTAGCCAGTGTAAAAGATATAAGAACATTTGTAAAAGACAATTGCACTTCCTTAAACCAGCAAAACATTGTTAGAAAACTTAATTTTAAAAAACAAACAAAAAGCATTTCCAGCATTCACACATCACTCTTGCATTTTCTGAAGCAGTTCTGAAAGTCCTGTAAGAAAGAAAGACTTTTCTAACTCTACATTTTCTTATCCAGTGTTGTCGTTGTTGTTGTTGTTGTTGTTGTTGTTGTTGTTAGGTGCCACCAAGTGGGATCTGACTCATAGAGACCCTCATAGGGTTTTCAATGGCTGATTGTTTTGGGATTGCTTTGGGAGTGGATTGCCACATCCTTCTCCAATTTTGCTGTGCTGGGGATCTAACCTGGGTCCTCAGAAAGTGCAGAGCAGAACTCTACCAACTGAGCTAAACCCTAAACCCATCTTTTATTGAGGGACTTAGAAATGTATTAAGATGCTCTAGAAACTAATGGCATAGAGAATGAGTGGATATATATATATATATATATCAACGATTTGTATATATAAAGAGAAAACAATAGTGCAAATATAGTAAGAAATGTTAATAATTGCCAAATATGGTATTATCTTATATAGCTTTCCTGTAAGTTTTAAACTAGATCAATTAAAATGTTAAGAAAATAATTTAATATGTATTTGCCACTGTTGTTGCTGTTAAGTGCTACCTAGTCAGTGTTCCACTCATAGCAACCCTAGGCACAAGAGGCGGAACACTATTGTCAGTGCTTCTCTGCTATTCATAGGCATTTCAATGGCAGATTGATTTTTGGGGGTGGGTTGTCAGGTCCTTCTCCCATATTTGCCAGTAGGAAATCTGAAAATGCAAAGAAGTTCCTGGCAGACACAGTGTCTACCCTTATGACTATAATAGATGCAAAGATAAAGAAACAAGTAAAATAAAAATATAAGCAATTTTATATTGTGGTAAGCATTATAGAACAAAGAAACAAACAAAAATTAATGGAAGTGAGTGGAAAGGTTTGAATGGGAACCACTACTGTAACGGTGAAGGAATCGCTCTCTGGGAAGGACATAGAAGATGAGGCACATGGAAACCCAAAGAAAAGTAAGGAAGACACATGAGATAGTGTGTTTTAGGGTCATGATGTGGGTCCTCAGGTTTTTCATCACTGTCTAAGTTTACAAGGAAATGTAGGAAAAATATGGTGGCAGAATACCAGAGCAGCAGGAATATAAAATTGCAGCCGCCTGTGGAATTATTTGGACACGGATGTGCTTCAAGACGAGATAATGCCACTACAGACACAGAGCTAGAAAACAACCACAGCAAGGAGCAAGCCAATAGCACAAAATAAAGTTTCTCATTTGAGTGAGGGAGTGAGAATAATCATAATACCAAGAAGTGGTAACCCATATAATAGCAAAGTCACCTGCTGTAGCCACAAAGCAGTCAATATGCTTTACCATGCAGAGGGTGAAAGAGACCATTGACCCCTTTTAGTCTGTATTGACAACCAAAGAGTAACTGTGCAGAGTCATCTTTGAAAGGGAAGGATGGTGACCTGGGCCATCTGACACTTTCTCCAAATTCCTCCATGAGGGGATGGGTAATCCTTTGACTACACCAGAATGTCATAAATTCTTTGTCAAGAACTGTAGCTGTGTAACGAATCTAAATTTGGAGTTCTATCACATATATAATTGACAGAAGACTTGAAATACCATCTGTTATATTTAAACTTTAGAAATTTTCTCTAGAAATGTTCTTTTTCTCAAGGAAAAGGAGTCTTTGAAATAAGTTTAGTAGAATAAAAAATGAGATATTCTAACAGGCTGCCAGCAACATTTTTTCCCTAAAATACATCTGAATTCACAAATTGTCCCAGAATTTCATTACTACATGTTCCTAAACTCCTGAAAAATCCTCTCAACACCAATCAATATAACAATAGAAAAGCAGAATCGCTCTGAACTTCTCTTTTCTACTTTTAAATAAGATGAATTCAATTTTAATATTTATCCATTTCTCCATATTTATTTATCCTATAGCTTTTTTCCCTAAAATTCCATGAGCTTAGAGTTTAAACCCTACACTTTTCTATATTAGCAAAAGAAGCCTATTATGTAATATTTATTAAAATTTAAGGGAATCTTGAGTTTATCTGATTCCCTAACATGAAAATCAGAATAACATAAATCCAATCAGTTGCATGTGCCTTGGGTATGGTAGTGAGGTACTCTTCCACTATGTCTGACCAGCTTGCTGCCTCATTATTGTATTACTATTATGCAAAATTGAGTCTTTAATTCATATCAACATTTTATAGGCACGACTTTTTACAATTTTAAACAACCACCATGTTAAGTGTTATTATCTCCATTCTGTACAAGAGGAAACTGAAGCCTAGAAAAGTCAAGTTATTTGACAAAGGACAGTTACTATGTAATGAGTCTGATTATGGATGCAGTGGAGCAATTTAGTCACTTTAACTAGAAATGTAGCTCCTAAATAGAGCAATATAACCTGTCTACATTTAGAAATTTGGGAGAAGGACCCAGCAACCCACTCCCCACCCAAAAAACAATCTGCTATTGAAAACCCTATGAATTGCAGAGAAGAACTAACAATAGTGTTTTGACTGTTGTACATAGGTTTGCTATGAGTCAGACGCCAACTTGAAGGCACCTAACAATAACAACAACAATTCATTTAGGAATAGATGACAGTAATACACACACACACACACACACACACACACACACACACACACACACACACATATACATATATATGCACATGTTGTTGCTGTTGTAAGGTACCGCTAAGTCAGGTCTGACTCATAGCAACACTATACACAACAGAACAAAACATTCCCTGACACTGTCCCATGCCCGACACTATATTGTCAGTGCTCCTCTGCTATTCATAGGGTTTTCAATCACTGATTGTTTTGGGATTGCTTCAGGAGTGGATTGTCACATCCTTCTCCCATTCTGCAGTGCTGTGGATCTGATCCATGTCCTGAGAGGGTACAGAGCAGTACTTTACCAACTGAGCTAAACCCCAGCCCAAGGAAACACTCTCTGACACTGTGCCATGCCCAGCACTATTGTCAGTGCTTCTCTGCTATTCATAGGGTTTTCAATGGCAGATTGTTTCAGGAGTGGTCCTTCTCCCTAGCCTGCAGCACCTGGTATTCCCAGGCAGTCTCCCATTCATGGATTAACCAGGCCCGCTTACCTTCCAAGATCAGGCAGGATCGGTGCTATGGCTACAGATTTATATATGTACATATACACACATATATATGCACATATTTTAATATATATTCAAAGGGGTACAATTGTATATCTGTACTAATAATCAAAATATTTTCCTCGTGTTAAGAATATCTAATATGAAATGTTTGGGTAAATTTGCTTCTCAATCCTTATAATCCCTTGAGTTTGTTTTCAATTTTTATTTCCCTTCACTCCCACCCTTCTCTCTCTCTTTTCTCCTGCCTTCCTTCCACTTGTTCAGTTATATATTTCTTCCTTCCCCAAAAAGTTTGTAATACAGTTGTCTATGTCATACAACAAGGAAGTACTAAGTAATTGCTTTGCTCTTATTTCTTAATAACCCATGCTCCTCAGCACATATAATTAGTCTACACTCTCTGGGACTTCTCATCACAGAAATGACCACTGGGTGGTTATGAACTGCTCTTTCACATCTGCCCATACAGCAACAATATTTTTATCACATACATTGTTCAGGTCATCTTATTCTTATTTGACTTCATTTTTCATTAAAGGCATTTCCATTGTTCAGTGTATCTGCTAAACAGATATATCAATTGTCTTCTCTTCAGTTTGTTTGCACTGCATTTGCTGTAACATCCTAATGTAATGCATCAGGCCAGCTGCATACATCTCCTTACAGCTACACTTTCAATATTATGCACTGCTCAGAAAGAGCTAATACCAACAGTTCATTGTTTGTTCTGATCCCATTTTATCATGCTAGTCTTGTGAAAAGGGCTTCCAGCCTTCATGTGAACAATGTAAGAAAGACTAAGTCACCTTATTGCCTTCATTCTAACATAGTATTTGCATTTTTCTGTTAGAAGGACTGGATTCATCTGTCTAACAGGAGTAAAAACATTTGATATCACATGGAAGCCACCAAACTATAGTGCAATAATCTGCTTCCTTTATTTGGAGCTTTTTATTAGATGTTAGACCTTATTGATGGAATTCATTTTCTGGAAATTAAATGAAAAAAATCTCCTTGGTTTTGTTTTTTTGTTGTTTTTATCCATCTTTCTGAGTATAATTTTTGTAGTTTGAATATAATGTATGTGAAGACCAGATATATCTGTGTGTATCATGAGGATTATTTTGATCATTTAGGGGCACTTTATTCTTAAACATTATTCCCTCCTAACATCTCACAGTTTCCACATTTCAAAATTATTTTTCTGCTAGGCGCCGTGACACATGTCTATCATTTTAGTGAATCAGGAGGTGGAGGCAGGAAGATCAGGAGTTTGAGGCCAGAGGCAGCCTGTACAATTTAGCAAGACCCTACTCAAAATAAAATGTGAAAAATGGGATGAGGGTGCAGCTCAGTGGTAGGGCACTTGCAAAGCATGCCTGAGGCCCTGGGTTTAACCCTCCAGTACTGAAAAAATATATACTCCTCATATAAACAGGATTATTGCCTAAAGACTCAACGACTTTTTAGAATTGAATATGACCCACTTCTAAGTACCTTTCTTCTTTAACATACTCACATTTCTCATGACACCAACAAATACCTTACACTTTATTTTAATGTTTAATCACATGCATGATATACATGTCTGTCTGTGCACCAGGAATATCTGAAGGAGAATTCTGATCCTCAACAGTAATCCTATGAATGAAGCACAACCCAGGCCCAGAGTACAAGGTATAGTCCCAAGGTGTCATGAGACTAAAGAAGGAAGCAGAGAGCAATTTATTTGACACTTACAGAAGCATGGCCCTGGCTAGCAGCAAGACCAAATAGATTTCCCAATCTGGTTCAGAAAAAGGAGCATACAGATTGGTCAGGACAAAAGTGATTTCATCCTAGTCAGAATATACCGTTTATCTTAAACTAACATTAAAAGAGTAAGGCACAGTCCAGGTGTCGGAGGCTGGTTGTAGGGCTCCACATATCATGCAAATGGTTTTGTCTATTTATAGTTTGATGGGAAACTCTGCAGGAAACCTGACCAGGGTTGTTCTGAAGCAATCATAGCAGTTACAACTCAGGATGGGTGTAATCATGTCATGCTGTATCCATACAAGTAGTACTGATAGTCTTATTTGAAGATTTAAAAACCAGCACTGGGCGCAGTGGTGCATACCTGTAATCCCAGCAGCTTGGGAGGCTGAAGCAGGAGGATTGCAAGTTCCAGACCAGAGGCAGTCTGCGCAATTTAGCGAGACTCTGTCTTGAAAAGTAAAATAAAAACTGGGCTCGGGGCGCAGCTCAGTGGTCCAGCAGTTGCAAAGCACGCAGGCACAAGGCCCTGGGTTCAACTCCCAGTACCGCAAAAAAAAAAAAAAAAAAAAAAGATTTAAACACCAAAGGTTACAGAGGTTCCCCTCGGTTGCCTAAGTGGTGAGGTCAGAACTTGAAGATATAGTCAACCCTCTCAATTGCACTGTGCTTTAGAGCTCATGAATTGCTTTTAATATTTTCTCTGTATTGCACTTAGGTTAAAGAGTTACTGTTATAGGTAATATCATTATTATTTTTCAACACTGAGACTGAACCTCAGAGAAGCTAAGTGACTTGTCCAAGACCATACAGGTAATAGTCAAGGTTAAAACTCAAGTCTTCTGGCTTTAGTCCCTTTGCTATTTCTCTGTATCATGCTGCCTTTAATGTTCACATAGAAAGAGCTATCAAGTTACAATTTCAAACCATGAAGGAGCAATAATTTTAATGCATCATTTATATAGATTCATTTTCTTCAAACTTTGTAAGAAGCAACCCAACTTGGTTGATTATTATATCATTATTATTTGCAGTACTTGAGGGGGTGAACCCAGGGTCTCACACATGCTTGGCAAGTGTTCTACCACTAGGCTGCACCTCCAGCCTCTATTTTATTTTTATTTTTATTTTGCAGCAGGGTCTCACTAAGTCATGCAGGCTGCCTCTGGCCTTGAATTTGTGAGTCTCCTTCCTCAGCCTCCTGAGTTGCTGGGATTACAGGCATGTACCACTCTACCCAGCTTGTCTGACCGGGAAGTTGCTTTCAGCAACAACACTTCCAGAGACCAGGACAGGAGGCTACCACTCAGAAGAGGAACAGAGCAAGGGACTTCCAGGGAAAGAAGAAGTTGGAGAGGGGCTCACCTGCCTAAGTGACCTCATTCAGCAGCAGGGTACAGAGTCTCCGGGTCAGAGGGCTCAAAAGGGAGCAGGGTTTGGTGTCTTTCATAGCTAGAGAACATCTTATCTATGGTAAGTAGGTATCAGGTACAGTTTCACAGGCTATGTAAGATAGGTTCCAAATGATTAACCATAGGCTTATGTGGGCTATATTTAAAGTAATTGTATGTGTTGTTGTTGTTGTTGTTGTTGAGTGCCATCGAGTTGTGTCCAACTCATAGCGACCCTCATAGGGTTTTCAATGGCAAATTGTTTCGAGATTGCTTTGGGAGTGGATTGCCACATCCTTCTCCCATTTTTGTGGTGCTGGGAATCAAACTTGGGACCTCAGAGACTGCAGAGCAGCGCTCTACCAACTGAGCTAAATCCCAGCCCCATTGTATGTGTAAGAATTTGAATTTTATGCTAGCTAGCTATTTGAGCCTGCTGTGAAGAAGTAAACAACACAGGCGCCAGTTTAGGCTAATATACTGGGGCCACCTTAGCCCATTTATACCACAATACGTAAATCTGTCATCAGAAAACTGCGCATCAGTTAATCTGAAAAATGCAAAAGAATAGTTTTCCTCCTGTTTATATTTTTAACAGACAAGTTCATAAGGTCTTCTCCGAGTGGAGACTACAAACAAAAAGAAATACATGGCTGGATTTTGCCAGCCCTGTATTTTCTATCACCAAACTCAGCTAGCTGCACACATTATACATTTTTGGCCGAACAAACTGATGTGAAAGTGAAGACCAGCTGGGTGTGATGGCACACGCCTGTAATCCCAGTGGCTCGGGAGGCAGAGGCAGAAGGATCACGAGTTGGAGACCAGAGGCAGTCTGTGTAATTTAGTGAGACCTTGTTTCAAAAAGTAAAAAAATGGGCTGGGGGCGCAGCTCAATGGTCCAGCACTTGCAAAGCAGGCAAATGCAAGGCCCTGGGTTCAACCCCCAGTATGCAAAAAAAAAAAAAAAAAGAAGAAGAACAATTTTGTATTTTGGAATTTCTACGTATTGTAGCCTCCATTCTTGTCTTCAGCATTTTTCCCAAATGGAGTGGAGATTATGGGCTGGATTCTGGTTGTTAGCAAATTATGGCAAACCAGTGATTCCTTAAAACACCCATAAAATACCCTAACTACTGAGAACTCAAGGATTTTTACAGAGTAGCTGAAGTTTTCCCCCAAACTCCTCAGCTTCAGATTTAAATGACGATTCCCAACCATGGTGTATGCCTGGAGTCTTAAGTATATTTGCTTATATATTTGCATCAATCTTTAGGGTCACATGGGAATGAAGAATGTCCCAAGGTCACAACACAAGATGGAAGGCAACAATAAACTAGAGGTTAAGAGTCTTGAGTTCTACTATGCTAGGCTACCACTTCATATATCCTTCACACTGGGTCTCTGACCAAGAGAAGAAAACATTGAAGGTGAAGAGTGAAATCTCTGTGTACTTTTAGAATGTTGATGTTTGTCAGATTGGGTTCCATATAATATAAAAGGGATAAAATATTTCTGTGAATGAATAAAGATTCACTTGATAATGCTATCTGAACACTGCTAACATAGAAACTGATTATTTTCATCAAGTTATTTCTTTTATGAAAAAATACATAGATCTGATTATTGCATTTGACAAAAAGATCTAGAATTCTTTAATTCACGTTATTCTGAATTTTTAATTTGTTTTAAATATGCACCATTAATTATTGGAAATTTCTAAGGAAAATCTATTATTGGCTAAAACATTCTCTGTGCTAATAGAGCTGTAGTAGGAAGAAAGAATTCTACTGCTGAGTATTTTTACCAACCAGACTCTATCACAAAGTGTCAACAATCAGACCTTTCACTGTTCAAGGAGCTCTCGTCTGAAGTTAGGGATTGTCACACATTGAATGGGGAAAAAAATCAAGGACATTTGGGGAAATCTGGCAGTCATATTCATGGAGCATTTATTAAAATGCTTCCACAGCTTTTTAGAGATCGAATCTCATCTGTTGACAATTAGGAATCTAAGGGAAAGCCTTCTACACATGTATGTAGGATAGAAGGCATCCCTTGTGTAGTTTATAATCTGGATATATTCACATTATTTAATAAACCTGTGAACTTGAAGAAATGAAAATCAGAAATTTTGATTAAGAAATCAAACATTAAATAAGACTTGATATAATGACTGCATTAAACTTAAACTTCTTGTCTAACTGCCTTTATCCAGAAGAAAGATGAAGTGGAGGAAGAAGAAAAGGAGGACGGATATATAGTGACACAGTCCCAGACCAGAGAGCAAACGATGTGATTCTGGTGCTCATTGTCTGCAAACTGAGTAAGCCAATGCCCTCTCAGTGCCGCTAATGCTTCCACTGCCATTCTCAGGGGCAATATAGGTGAGTATGCCCAGGAAACTACGTGAGTCCCAGGCAGCAGGAACTGCCTCTGTCCAGTCATTCAGAAGTGTAATTATTGTACAGGAGTTTCCTGAGATGAGGACAGATCATCTCAGGGCTTGCACGAATTACACTCTTGGGAATGATGAATCTGGTCACTTCAGATGAGTGAACCCCAAGCAAATGGCTGTCAATTATCATAAAGTATACCCCAAATAATTGTCTTTCATACAAAAACACAATAAACCAAGCAAAACAGCCCATGGGCAATTTGGATACATAAATCTCCTCCCTCCTGACCTCTGCAGGGCTGAGAGCCACTGACTTAAATGAAGTCTACAAATGCTAAAGTGCAGCTATAAGAGTAATCATTAAGAGTACTTTCTAGGTAAAATAATTGATAAAGTTGTAGGAGTTATTCAAGACTCATCATGCAGTTTGAGGAATTCTTAATAGCACATCCCATTTATGTAACAACTAACTGAATAAACAGCAAAATGAGCTAGCTTCACAATCTTAAAAGTATAACATTTTTAATGACATATCTCTAACTTACCGTGGCCATTTCTAATTAAAATTCTTTCAAATATGTTTCACCTAATACATCCAGTTCACTAAAAGCTTTAGAAAAATGTTGAGTTCATGAGTTTTTATTGCATACTGAGAACTCTTGTAAATTCAGTAGGTTTGATTTGACATTGGCCTTTCCCTAAAGTATACATATCATGTGCAAATGATCTGAGAGAAAATCCAAAGAATGGACAAGAAGAAAATATAATGAATGAAAAAGTCCTTCCTTAATTCAGTCAACAAAGACCTGTTTTTCCTTTTTGTAATCATTTTGAAATCTAGCTGATTAACTAGGGTTACTGCCATTCCCTACCAGTTGACGTTTACTGTCCAAATTCAAAACAAAGCAGAAAAAGGGTGTGCTTGGGCACAGCTGCAGCAAACAGCATGAAATGAACCCAGCAGAATGGCCCAAAATGAACCCAGCAGAGTGGCCGAGTCACCAAGAGCAGCCGGCACATACCAAATTGGGAGTGATTAATGCATGATGCACGAACTAGATAGTATAATTAAATAACAGTGGTTAATTACTAATTAGTGTGTGACTTATGTAGACAGAAGCACTTAGACTTGTCAGATGTTAAAAAGAACATTGAAAAAATTGAAAAAAATCAAAGCTCTGTCATTTCAATGATCTATTTAAAAATGATGCATCAGAGAAGTGTTTATTTTTTTGCTATAATTTGTCTAACCCAAACACAGAATGAAGAACTGATTTTACCTCCCTAAAACTGATATCCTCATTTTGTTTTAGTAATAATGTTACCTCTGATGTCATGAAGCCATAACGCCAAAAACAGTATAAAATTTTAAAGTGTGTGAGAATGATGTAGCTCATATTCTCCATTTAAACACCAGCATATTCATATATGTACTACTAATCCACTGGACTGATTTGGTTCTCACTTCTTAACATGTTTATTAACTGCATACTTGGAAAAATCTGTTTTCAACTAAAAATCCCTCTAGTCAACCAATCCAATGACAAACATTAGAATATGCAAATGTTCTGTGCACACTGTTCTTGGTCCTTGAAGTAGGGGCTAATGAGGGATGCCAGTAGAATTTAAGCTTTGGTTTTGGAAATGATGTAAGATTTGCTTCCACAACAGTGAGACTTGGGAGCTGCGGGTTGGGTTTTTTTTTTTTTTTTTTTTTTTTTTTTTTTTTTTTTTGGCATCTATAGAAAAAAATACCATCTGTCTCCTCATTACCCTAAAAAAAGAAAGAAAAAGAAGAGCTTGATATGGCATCCTAATGCCAATCTTTACATTCAATTATTTATCATCTAAGGTACACACACATATAGCAACAAGCAGGAAGATCAGATCAATGCCCATCTAAACATTATTTTTCATAACCTCACCAAAACAAAAGCAACCAATACTTTTCCCATCTCCTTGGTGACAGTGACACATTTGCTACCTTAAAAACACAACCTATAACAAAAGATAACACTAAAATCATGGCACATTCACTGGGAAGGCATGAGAATGCAGGCCTCATTGCATAACTCATCAGTGTGTGGCTGGAATAATATCCTCATCAGAATCATCAAGGATGCTTATTTAAAATGCACTTCCCTGCTTCCCCACACCTCTTGGAATCTGTGTTTTCAATAAGCACCACAGGAAGTACTGGTGGAACCTGAATTAGGAAGGTGGTCTGCAGCAGTGTTCAGGAGCTCACCTAAGTCTCTTCATCCTGCACTCACCTTCAGGCACTTTGCCTACCATTGTCTCCACCTTCATCCCCACAGGCCCCAAGAAGAGGAAAGAATATTGTGATTTTTCTATTTTCACTGAAGAAGAAAGGGCAGGGAGGCAATCAGGGTGAGGACTGAACTGTCAAGTCATGTTTTGGTTCCTATTTAGTTTAAAATACTCCTTGATTGAAATAGAGACTCATGTAGTGAAAGCCCTAGGGGAAAAAGACTGGCTAGTCCAAAAATGGCAATTAAATTAGGAGGAAGAAAGAGGGGAGAAGAAGAGAGGAAGTTTTCCTAGGCAGTGAGAGAGAAGCAAAGGAGACCCTGCCGTGGCCATGGGGATGGTCCTATTCCTACCGGGGATTAAGTGGAATGAACTACTAAAACTAGGTCAGGAAAGAATAGTGCTATAAGCAATTATCCTTGCTAACCTGGGATTAGGAAAATCAAGAAATGGCTTCATCCACTGCCTGGGCTGGGCTGGACTTCTGGTAAGAAGCAAGAAATGCTACTGATCAGCACAGGTAGAGAAGCAAATGTGGTAGAGGTAGTGGCCATTGGAAAGCAAAGCAGCCTACTGGCTCCATGAGGCAGGCAGAACCCTGTGTACCCTGCCCTGCCAAAGTCAGCTAGGAGGAGAGGCTGGTATTATTGATGTAGTTAACAGGGATAATGCTCAAACTAATAATTCATTCCTGCGTATTTTTGTTTTGTTCTTATTTGTGAAGGATGAAGACGGCAACTTTGTAGAGTTTCTAAACTAGGGGGCTTCTGTAATATTAAAATTGCCATTTCACTGAAAAACCAACCAACTCAACGAAAATTTTCTACATTCAGATTTTCAAAAGTCCATTTTGTGTCCAAATGGGTTGTGTACTTTTGTTAGGGCTTTTGTTTTTGTTATTATTGTTTACTTTTATAGAGCAGAAAAACCTGAGTTATAATGCATACTTAACAGACTACTGAGGACTTAGGGATTTAGGAACATACTTATCATTTTGTTTTTACAAGGCAAATCTGTTCTGAGTTCTGAAGATGTAATTTATAAACAAATATTTAGGTCAGTAGATATAGGTAATCGAAGACTTCCTGTACAATTACATTCTGGCACATTCTATCTCCTACATAGTTTATATTTTTGATACAAAAGTTTATCTACAGTGCCCTCTAGTGGTTTTAATTCTCATTTCAACACAGATAAAGAAAAAGATCCTCTGAGCTGACTTTTTCCACGTTATGAGATGAACGTATGTATTCATTTAAAAGTCTCAGAACCATACAATCTGAGAAAGTTATATCTAGAAAATGTTAAGACATATTAGTTTATTACACAGTCAAAAATTAGTCATTATTCACTTAATCTTGATGTAAAAGAAATATGTTCTTTGAGAAATCAATAAATAGAGGGGAAGCCTTCCAGGGGTTTCTTCTTTTTCTAATTAAGTATATAAGTATGGATTCAATAATGACTGACTTAAGATAGTCTTTTAAATTTGAACTTCATGTTGTAAGTCCATCTTCTCTTCTTTTAGATGATGTTCCTTGGGCAGCTCTTACAGCTATTAACAGAGTAATAACAGCAAAAGAGAAAAAAATTCCACGGCCACTTCATCATCTTTGAAATTGCAAATCTCTCATTTATACATTATTACTATAGTCACCCAATTTTGCTCTTCTGAACTGAGTTACTAAGGTTTTTCAGATGCCTCTGACCAAACAAAAGCCTCCAGAGTGAGGCAAATAATAGGAATTGTGGCAGGCTGTTTGTTGTTCTCAAGCTAAATGCAAGGTAATTTACCTCAAACTTAATTAAGTCATTTTATTTTCACATACTTATCACTATATTTCACAGAATATAGAAAAAACACAATACAACAAACAGAGGTTGTGAGGAAAGATCAGAGTAAAGAGAACAAAGAAAATGAGGGAAAAAAGAAAAGCGCCAACATAAAAGCACATTAAGGAAAGAAAAAATAGCAGAAACCAAAAGATAGAAATGCAAGTCTCCATCTTCCTTGCTGCCTCTAGGTGACTGGCCTAAAGAGGGAAAAGTACAGGCACATGGGCCTGGGAGGTGGGACGCGTCTTTTGATTGGGCACAGACCTACTTATATTTCCCACATAATGTGAGCTTAGGAAGTTGGCTCTCATTCAGTAGAGTGATTTTCAAAGTGCTGCACCTGAAACAGGAGCAGCAGTGTCACCTGAGAGTATGTCAGAAACTCCCAGGTTCTGCCCCACATTTCTACCTCTAGCTGTGTCCTGCTTGAAAGAAGAAACTTGAGGGAGCATGCCCACAGCACTCTCAGTGGCAAGAGACAATGACTGCTATTCTCTGCACCATAAACAGCCACATTGGAACACCGTGGCTGCCTCACCCAGCTCCCTGCCTTAGTCCACCTACTGGACTCCACCTATTGACCTGCTGCCATGTCTGCTCATTGTTTCTGTGCTGTGAGGGACAGAGGAGGATGCAGCTTCTGCACTGGGGTCCCACTGTTCTTCCCTTCTCTGAAGTCCACTCCCACAGCTGAGGTGCCTACTTTTCCTGGTGCCACTGCTCTGAGTTTCTTGGGTTTAAAATGCTTTCTCAACTGCCAGTAAGGAGCATCCAAGCTGCTACTCTCTCCTCAAAGCAAGTAGCATAAGACTGCACACA
This sequence comes from Pedetes capensis, assembly GCA_007922755.1. Classification (NCBI taxonomy): domain Eukaryota; kingdom Metazoa; phylum Chordata; class Mammalia; order Rodentia; family Pedetidae; genus Pedetes; species Pedetes capensis. The sequence goes on from VMDO01006807.1 coordinate 69,251, forward strand.
GCAAAATCTCAACAATTCTTAGATATATCATTAAAGTGAGGTCAAGGGCAAACTGTGGCCCTCAAAATTGAAGTGAAAGACAGGTGAATACTGGGAATCGCAATCTACCAGAGCAGAAATTCACAATCCCGTGACCCCTCAGGAAGGGTAGGGGGCATGGAAACCTCAGCTGAAATTGGTAAGCTGCTGGAGGCTTTGTGGGGACAGTCTGAGAGTAAAAGACTCCAGAGGGGGCAGTGATGGGGACTGCCTGTAGGTCCACACAGTGACTCCTAGGGAAAAAAAAAAAAAACCCTTTCAGGCTTCCAGCAAGGAGAAGAGCAAAGAAACCATCTGAAGAATATTCTGTTCTTCACAAGGCTGCCTTCAAAAGAAACTCTCTTATCAGAACCTAAGCCTGGAGGTTAGCCAACCTCCCTGGGAGAAAGACTGCCTTGACACCCTTCCCCAACTCAGGGTGGAGTGGGGACTGAGAAGCAATGGAAAGGTCACAGTCCACAGGACAGGCTCCCTGAAAGACTGAGACCCAATCACAGGGCTGCAGTAAGCTTCTTTTCCCTACACAACTTATCAGCACACTAAGAAGGACCTTCTTCCCGCAGTTCCCTCTACCCGTACATTGTGTCCTCCCTCCAACACAAAATTAGAAAATAAAAAATGCGGTTGGAAAAGACTGAAAAACACCAGAACCAAAGTCAAAATATGTCTGGGACACTAGAATTATCCAACCAGAAATTTTTAAAAACTAGAGCCAACACAGTAAGGTCCTTAATGGAAAAAGTGAACCACTTGCAAGAACAGATGGATACGGTAAATTAGAGAGATAGAAATCATAAGAAAGAACTTTTTTAAGGCAAAAGGTCAAAATCACTGTAATAGAATAAAATGTCTCTACTGAGCTCATTAATAGACTGGACATGACTAAGAAAAAACTAATTCTGAGGTTGTTTTTGTTTGTTTGTTTGTTTTTTAGAATATGTCCGACTCCCAACACTATAAAGCAAAGAGAAAAAATATACCCAAGAACCACAGGACAACTACAAAAGATGTAACATGTAATGAATACCAGAAAGGAAAGAAAGGAACTGAAGCAATATGTGAAGCAACAGTGACTGAGAAATTCCCTGAATTGATATTAGAAAGCAAAATATAGACTCAGGAAGCTCAGAAGACACCAGGAAGTACAAATGCTAAAACAAACAAAAAAAACATAACAACATCAAAACCAAACCAAACCTAGGTTTGTCATATTCAAACTACACAAATAAAGATAAAGTACAATACCTGGAAAGGCATCGGGAAAAAGAAAAACATTATTTCACATGTAGAAGAACCAAAATAAGTATCTAGCTCCTCAGAAACTATGCAAGGAAGAAGAGTTCAGTGCCATTGAGTCATGGCCAACTCATAGAGACCCTCATAAAGTTTTCAATGGCTGATTGTTTCAGGATTACTTCAGGAGTGGATTGTCATGTCCTTGTCCTGTTTTTGCAGTGCTGGGGTTTGAATTTAGGTCCTCAGAGAGTGCAGAACTGTGCTCTACCAACTGAACCAAACCCCAGCCACAAATAAAAAGAGAGTGAAGTGAAATATATGTAAAGTATTGGGAGAAAAAAAACCCACTAACCTAGAATCATGTACTCTGAAAAATCCAACAAAAGTGAAGGAGAGTTTGTCACAATGACAAATATTCCCAGCACTCACGAGGCTGAGGCAAAAGGATTCTGAGTTCAAACCCAGCCTGTGCTACACGGTAAGACCTTGTCTCAACAACAAAAAGAGATGGGTGTGGGGAGAAAAATAAAGACATTTTTAACAAACAGAAATGGAAGAAAGTTGTTGCAAGTATGATCAGTCTTATGAGAGACAAGAAATTTTTTTTAAAAAGGTCTTCAGAGAGAAGAAAAATTATATAGGTCAGAAGTGGGGCTTTACATAAGAAAAGAACATCTGTGGAAGAATAAATGAAAGGAAATTTTCAAAAGTATTTTTCTTATTTTAATTAATCTGACAGAGATAACCATTTTTTCATAATAATATTGTAGCCACATATTCAATTATATGTATATATGCTTGTATATGCTTTGTATAAGTAAAATAAAGATAACAATAGTACAACAGATGGGAGAGAAGAATTAGGATTTTGTTATTATAAGGTACTTGTAGTACTCATGAAGTGGTATGAAAGTAAGCCTGGATTGGTTGTAAAGTATCTTGCAAACTTTAGGACAACCACTAAAAAAGCATAAAAAGAGAAAAGTATAATCAATGTGCTGAGAAACAAGAGAAGATGGAATCATAAAATGTTCAATTTAAAGACAGAAAAATATGAGAGACAAAAACAAGAACAAAGAACAAGAGCAACAAAAAACAAGATCCAAATTTATACATGTACACACACACACACACACACACACAGACACCTACAAAAAAGACACTTTAAAGACCTGTATAGATTAAAAGTAAACAGACATAGAAAGGCAGAGAAAGGTATATTATGCTAATACTAATCAAAGAAGGGACTGGCATTTAGCTCAGTTGATAGAGCACAGCTCTGCAGTCTCTGAGGTCCCAGGTTCGATTCCTAGCACTGCAAAAATGGGAGAAGGATGTGGCAATCCCAAAACAATCAGCCATTGAAAACCCTACAAGGGTTGCTATGAATTGGACACGACTCGGCAGCACCTAACAACAATCAAAAGAAATTTATATTCTTGGCTGTAGCCCTGACAATTTTTCCAACTTTCTTCTCCCTTTGCTAATATCTTAATGACCTTGTCTGTATAATTCCTGAGTAGTAATTTAAACCCTAGGCTTGGAAGCAGAACAACCATCCCACCGGAAAAATGATGCATTGCACCAATTAAGATGAATTTCTGCTGTAGACATGACCTTACCTAGTTGATTCTATAGACCTTGGAACACTAATCTAGACTTCTAGCCCTGCAGCCAGCCCTATCACTATCAGGAAAATAGTCTCTTCATTTCTCTCTATTGCCCCATGTAGCAAGAGTTAATCATCCCTATTATACAATCTGTTGTGAGTAGCAATATTACAGTGGGTGCAATGATAGGCTTTAAGAGAAAACAAGTGGATTCAAATCTGTGCCCCACTACTTATTAAACATGAAATCTTGGGGAAAGTCAGAAAAGGTAATTAATCTCTTTGGAGCTTGGTTTTTCCATATGTGAAATAGAGAACAATAACAACAATGATACACTAATAGGAAGAATCGCAGAAAGGAAGGAGTCCCCATATAGCCTTATAGTAAAAATTAGATGACATAACACTTATCAAATGCCTGCCTCTTACCAAGCTCATGGCAAACACTTGGTAAATATTAATATCACAGTGATAATGGTAATGATGGTAATGAAAGTGAGATACAGTTTCCATATAGGTCGTCTTTTAGAATTTGAGAGGAATGAGAGAAAAGGAGAATGCAAAGGAAGAGGCCAGGAATTTTTTAAAAATGGTGTTGTTG
>VMDO01006807.1:72835-87768 GCA_007922755.1 Pedetes capensis
TGTTGTTGTTGTTAGGTGCCGTTGAGTCGGTATCCGACTCATAGCGACCCTCATAGGGTTTTCAATGGCTGATTGTTTCGGGATTGCATTGGGAGTGGATTGCCAGGTCCTTCTCCCATTTTTGCGGTGCTGGGAATTGAACTCGGGACCTCAGAGACTGCAGCGCAGCGCTCTACCAACTGAGCTAAATCCCAGCCCACTCAGTAGGTAGAGAGCTGCGCTGCAGTCTCTGAGGCCCCGAGTTCAATTCCCAGCACCGCAAAAATGGGAGAGGGACCTGGAAATCCACTCCCAAGGAAATCCCGAAGCACTCAGCCATTGAAAATGGTGTTGTTAACTAATCCCAATTAAATGAGGAATAGTCCGAACTTTAAGGACACACTATATACTGAGAGGAGGAAGTAGATTTCTTCAAGTAGAAACTCAGAAACTCAAAAACAGAAAGAAGATTATATCAGTCAGCTTGTGGTTACCATAATGAAATATCTGAGGCAGCTAACCTTACAAAGAAAAGAGGTTATTTAGTTCACAATTTTGTTTATGACAGGGCATAGCATCTGCAGCCATACTACTCTGGCATCTAATCCCTTCAGATCTCAGAAACTAAACAGGGTTTGGCTTGGTTGGTACTTGGATAGAAGACTACCTGGGAATACCAGGTGCTGTAGGCTTGGGAGAAGGACCTGGCAACCTACTCCCCAAAATACAATCAGCCATTAAAAATTCTATGAATAGCTGATAAACACTGACAAAAGTGCTAGGCATAGCACAGTGTTAGGTGGTGTTTTGTCTTTTAGACATAGAGTCTCTACGAGCCAGACACCAACTCAATGGCACATACCAACAACAACAAAGGGCTTGGCATATGCATTGGCTGTTCTGATGAGGGCCTTGTGGCTACTGGCAGATGGCAATGATGGGACTACATAAGTGCAAATGGCCACATTTTGTGCTAGGAATAATAAAAGTGCTAGATCCTACAAACCCCTTTGAGTACAACCCCAGTTTATCCAAGGACCTTCCACTAGACCCCACCTCTTAATGGTCCACATCACCATGGTCCAGTACCACCACCTTGGGACCACGCCTTCAATTACAATGAACCATTGGGGGATATTTAAACCATATCTTCTCATTCTGTTTCATATTCAGACCTCTGTGCCTACACCAAAAAAAGAAGGAAGGAAGGAAGGAAGGAAGGAAGGAAGGAAGGAAGGAAGGAAGGAAGGAAAGAAGGGAGGGAGGGAGGGAGGGAGGGAGGGAAAGGGAAGGGAAGGGAAGGGAAGGGAAGGAGGAGAAAGAAAAAAAACTGAAACAAGCATGCACCTATGCATCATTTCTCCTATTCTTGCTGTTATTTTTGTTGGAAAAAACTGCATGGAGGGAAGTATTAGAAAAGTTCTTCTTTAGGAGTATGGATTGTAATGCTTGAGTGTGCAAGATTTGCATTTGATTGTATCAAGGTTGTACCCCAGTTCAGCTATTTTCCATCTTACTTGTCTCTCTGAGCTTCAGTTTTCTCATCTCCAACCTTCCAACGTCTAATGCACAAGTCAGAATATTTTGTAGAAAGCCATATAAATCCAACTCAATCTAGCTTCAACAGGAAGAGAATTTATTGGCTCAGGGCTTCTCAAAAAAGGTAACAAAAATCATTCATGAGATGAGCAGAGATAAAGCAGAATCCACAGTGACCTAAACCACAGGTGCTGGTGGGTATGTTTCCTGACTCTTATATCTGTTCTCCATGTTGTCAATTTAATTTTCTATCCGTAAAATCGAAAAATGTGACCAATAAAAGTTCCCAGAGTCTCAGCTACCCGAAAGGTTGCTATAGTTTGGATCCTGAATGCACCCCAAACGCCCATGTGTTAAAGGTTTGGTCTCCAGGTTAGCATTATTGGGAGGTGGTGGAACCTTTAAGAGGTGGGACCTAGTAGGAGGTTTTTAGTTACTAGAGGTGTGGCTTCAAAAGGATTGTGGTACCCTGGTCCCCTTTTCTTCTTCTTTTTTGCTTCCTGACCATGAAATTAGTGATTTTGTTCCACCACAAACTCTCACCATCATATGCTGTCTCACCACTGTCCCAAAACAATAGAATCAACCACTTATGAACCGGAACTTGCAAAACTGTGAGGCAAAAAAAAAAAAGCTGTTTTTCTTTATAAGTTGATTATCTCAGGCATTTTGTTATAGTGACAGAAAGCTAACACAGAGGTCGCAAGTTACAAATTTTTTCTGAGCAGGTACCAAAATAAACTGATTTAAAACAACATGTCCACTTCTGATCCAACCAAAGATAGCCAAGGGGATGTGACCTCACATGAACATAGCTGCTCCTATTATAATCACGGTGGAAGATAGAAGAAAGCATGATACATGGTAGAAAATCTCATAGTCATTAAATTGATATTTTAAACCACTTACAATAATGTTAATTGAAAATTTCAATGACATGTTTCAGTAAAAATGGATAAATTCAGTGAAAAAGAATGTAAAACTATGTACAAAATACAATTCAACTTTAAAAAGCATAATATATACTAAAATCACTAACATAAATCACTAAAATATTAATAGTGTTTATCTTGCATAAGGAAATCACTGATAATTTTCATTTTTGTAGATGTTTAAAACTGTTCTATTTTTCTTCTAAAAGGCTTGCATTACTTTAATAATCAGGAAGGAAACAATAAACAATTTCTATTATTGTTTTAGTATAACCTATGTTTGTTTCACATTAAATTCTGCAATACCTAAGACTCCAGTTCATACCTCATTCCATTTACAAACAAAATAACACCACAAGGAAGAAAGAAAAAAGTTCTATAACCTTTCTTATGATGTCTATGTTGTTGTTAGGAGTCATCGAGTTGAGTCTGACTCATAAGGACTCAATGTACAACAGACAAAACACTCCAACACTGTGCCATGCCTGGCACTACTGTCAGTGCTTCTCTGCTATTCATAAGGTTTTCAATGGCTGATTGTTTGGGGATTGCTTTGGGAGTTGATTGCTAGGTCTGCTCCCATTTTTGTGGTATTAGGGATCAAACCCAGAGCCTCAAGAGGGCAGAGTGGCACTCTACCAACTGAGCTAAACCCCTTATGATGTCTATTGTTGTTGTTGTTAGGTGCCGTCAAGTCGGCATCCAACTCATAGCGACCCTCATAGGGTTTTCAATGGCGACTGTTTCGGGATTGCGTTGGGAGTGGATTGCCAGGCCCTTCTCCCATTTTTGTGGTGCTGGGAATTGAACTCAAGACCTCAGAGACTGCAGCACAGCGCTCTACCAACTGAACTAAATCCCAGCCCTATGATGTCTATAGGACTTACAAAAGTTGTCTGAAGATTATATATACTTAGAGGCAGAACTACAGGAGAAAGTGTTTTCAGAGATGACTTGTTAAGATCATATAGGTTGTTAATTTTATAATCTGGCTAGTTATGATATTACTATTATTTGAATAATTCTTGGGTTATTAGTCAATTTTTTATAGCCTGTGAATCCTTATCATTCAGTATTCCACAGATGACAAAAAGTCCAGATCACTAGCTACTAGTAACTTGTTGTTGTTGTTGTTAGGTGCTGTCGAGTCGGTATCCGACTCATAGCGACACTCATAGGGTTTTCAATGGCTGAGTGCTTCGGGATTGCCTTGGGAGTGGATTGCCAGGCCCTTCTCCCATTTTTGTGGTGCGGGGAATTGAACTTGGGGCCTCAGAGATTGCAGTGCAGCGCTCTACCCACTGAGCTAAATCCCAGCCCCTACAGAGAAGATAACTACCAATGACGTCTTCATTCTTTAAAGGATATCCCAGCTCTTTAAAGAGTATAGGTAGAAAGCTCCAATTTATCTGGTAACAGTAACTATTCTCTGTGTAAATACTGAGGTATCAAAAATGGTCTTCAGAAGGTACAAGAATCTGCAATAGGTGTTTAGGGGAGGGAAGACTGAGTATGAATTTAAATGCCCATTTTGCATGCCCTGTGACTTTTAGCAAATTCCTCAAGTTCTAAAGCCTCAATTTTCTCCTATAATAAGGATACCTATAATAAGGATACCACTAACATATAACAGGATTGCTGCATGGGTTAAATGAGACAACACATGTGATCTGTTCATGCTGGGCCTGGTGCAGAGCAGGCTCTCATCAAAACTTCATTTCTCTTTCTACTTCCATCACAAATCCTTCCTTTCCCTTCTGTCCTCATCCCAATGAAGACCTCTTTCTATCAAATGTAATGTGTTGGATAAGCCAATGCAAAACATGGTTTTCCTTGAGCATATATATTCACTAAGGCAAAGAGATAATTATAAGCCTTTCGATCCATTGAAAAGGAAAAGAAGCTGTGAAGTGCACTACTAGACGAAAAAGAAAGTGATGTGAAGTGTTTGGACTATGTAACTAGTGCTAATGTCCACAATTCCTGACCTTTACAACTTATTGTTATCTTTATACCCATTTGTTTTGCTTTCCAACCTCCCACTTCCTATCATTCACCACTTCTCAATAATGCTATCATATTATGACTCTATCAAAGGATTAATCTATTTATCAGCTCAAAGCCCTCATGGTCTAATTGACTCTGGAAATGCTCTTGCAGACACACCTAGAAGTGTGCTTTACCAATCTCCTAGGCACTTCTTCATCTACTCAAGTTGGCACACATTATTAAATGCTGTTTAAAATGATCTAGATAACTCTTGTTTAATGAGAGATAGAAATTTAAGAAGATAAAAGAGCAACAAAGTTTTATAGAATCATGATATTTCACTATAACTACACAGTTTGAGGAGTCCATTGTTAATAAACCTGCCCCCATTCCCCAGAGATGTAACTCATTATTTCAGTTCTGATTGGAGAAAACACAAAAATAGCAATGTTTCTTGACTTCTGCTAGACCATGGGGCCTTTCAAGAACAGAATGGTCCTTCTCCTCAAAAAAAGACAAATTCATTTATGAACTTTCACACTTTGTTTATTCAGGAAGTTAACCCCATCCAGAAGGCATATACAGGTCTCTTGTGGACTCCAGTCGGTTCCTGGCTTCTTCTTATTATTAGGTGCTGTCGAGTCAGTGTCTGACTTATAGCGACCCTATGTACAACAGATGAAACACTATTGTCAGTGCTTCTCTGCTATTCATAGGGTTTTCAATGGCAGATTGTTTTTTCAGAGTGTGTTTCTGGTCTTTCTCCCAAGCCTACAGCACCTGGTGTTCCCAAGCGGTCTCCCATCCAGGTACTAACCAGGCCAGACCCTGCTTAGCTTCTGAGAACTGACAGGATCAGATACCACAGTGGTATGGCTGCAGGTGGTCCTTGGCTTCGCAGGATTAAAACATCAAAATATGCTACATTAATATCTCCATTCTTATGAAAACATCTGCATGATAGGTATTTTTAAAGACTTTAATATAAACAACTCTATATCTGCTGTCTGAGACACACAGTATTTTTTAGACCCGTCCCATTTTTCCTCCCAGATTTCACCCCCTCCAATCTCCTCTCAGTCCCTCCCTCTTATGCCAAAGTCTATTGCAGAAATCAGCGATATACATATTTCCAATCATCAGGCACAGGAAAAGAGCTTATACCTACTTAATCTATTCCCAAAAGAGTTAAAGATTTGCTGAATTGAGATGTGGTATATCATACAAGCAATAATTGTAAGTGTGATAAACACCAGTTGTTGAGCATCTATAACATGCCAGGCACTGTGCCAGGTACTTTACATTTGTAATATAAAAATCCTCTTGACATGCCTACAAAGTAGGTGTTATTATAATATCCATTTTACAGATGTATAATATCTTTTAGCTAGGAAATGGCTGAGTTGGGAGTACACTCTGGCACAAGGACTACAACTTGACTAACTGATGCCCTTTGGGTTTATTTGAATGGCTTTTATTCCAGAAGGACCAAGAAAAAGATTCCAACCCAAGTCCCACCATTTCCATGACCCCTTCTCTGCCCCCACAGTCAGGGATGGTCTCTGCTTTCTGTCACTTTTCTCACATTTTTTTAAAAAATTAGTTATTTAACATTTGTCCCACACTGTTGTGCACTGCTATTCATTCAACAAATATTTATTGAGAATCAACAAAGATCTGGATCCTGGGGAAAGACCAAGGAACAAGACACTGTCCTTGACCTCAAGACTCTTGGGTTTAAAGTGGAGAAGGACAAAAAGGTTGGTGGAATGTAAGGTGCAAGGTAAGCAGAAATAAAAGCATCTGAGAGCACCTTAAGGCATCAGAGAGCCTGCAGCCATCCCACTGTGACATCAGATCCCATCAGATTTCAGAAGCTATACAGGGTTGGGTCTGGTTAGTACTTGGATGGGATACCACCTGGGAATACTAGGTGCTGTAGGCTTGGGAGAAGGATCTGGCAACCCACTCCCCAAAAAACAATCAGCCATTGAAAACCCTATGAACAGCAGAGAAGCACTGACAATAGTGTTTCATCTGTTGTACGTAGGGTCACTATGAGTCAGACACTGGCTTGATAGCACCTAACAACAACAACAAGGCATCAGGGAAGTCTTTCTAGAGAAGACATGTAAACTTAACCTTGGCACCTTGGCAAATGAGAACATCACCAGAAGAAAGTGAACCAGAACCAGGGAGTAGAAAAGAGGCAGGAAGTGGAAACCTGCAGATTGGAGACTACTCAGACAGCTCGCATATTGTTTACATTTGAGAATTGGGAGTCTGACATCAAAGGACTTGTGTGGTAGAAATATACCTGAAAGGCGGTCAGAGCCTGAATCATGGTGGTGCTGTCAGCCATAGCAGCCAATTCCTACTGAAGTATATGAAGAGAAATTAATTTTAAGATGGCAATTAGCATGCTCAGTCTTGCATTTTATTAAGTTCTCTTTGGCCTCATTGTGGAAAATGGACTGCAAAGGCTGAGGCTGGAAATGGAGAGACAAGTGTGGAGGCTGCTGCAATAATTACAAGGAGAAAAGTCCCAGTCTGATTTAAGGCAATAGGGTGGAAAACAAAATAAGGGGATCTAATAACAAGTCATCTATCTAACTTCTCTTGCTCACTCTTATTCCCATTCTCTAGCATCTTGCCCATAGATAATAAGGCCAACTTTACTGACCATTGATTATGTAGCAGGCTCTTTATTAAACACTACATGTTTAACTCATTATTTTCTGTAAACAAGCCAATTCCTCATTATACTGATGAGGAAACAGGCTAGAAATCAAGTCATATCACTAAAGTTCTTGAGATCAAAGATAGATATATTTCTTCCATTTTATGTGAATACTGATAGATAAATGATAGACACATTGATATATACTTATAGATTATTACAATTACTTAACAGTGGAAGAAAATCTCTTGGAAAGAGACAACTTTCCATCTCACAATGAGCTCAAATAGAGTGACAACTTGTCAAGCATGCTTTGTAACAAAATTCTACCTTTTGGAGACTAGGATCAGAAAATCTTAAGATCCTAGTATCTCTGATTTCCCATGGCGTTATGAGTCAGTGAATTTAAAGGAGGCATGGCTTGATAATTAGTAGTAAAACTTCTGAGCTTGCAAGATTCTCCATTAGCAAGAAAACCATCATTAATCTTGAGCACACCTATAGCTGTGTCCCCTGGGGACTCTGCTTCAGAGGCCCTCTTGCAGGGGTCTCCATGTGCCTGGACACAGGAAGCACCTACTTAGATGCAGGAAGGACACTTCAATCACCCATATTTCCCTGTAAACCTAATCAAAGTATAATAGAGAGAGATACTTTATTAAATGCCTCTTAAATCCACTTTAATTTCCTAAAGCATCAGCATATAATAATATGCTATTTTTCATGGACAATGTAGCATTTTAAAGTGGAATTAGGGATATATTCTGAGAAAAGATAGAAAACCTCTCAAATCACGGGACTGCTTTTATTGCTTTTCTGCTATTAACTTGCTCTGGGATTTTGAGCAAGTCTCTTAAGCCTCTCAGTTTCATTTGTACCTCATTTGTAAAATAAGGAATAATACCTAACAACTACCTCACAGGGACATACTGAAAAGAATGAGCTGAGGTAGACCAAAAAGTGCTTTAAGATCTTTGGATGAGTGATACAGCACATTAAATCCTAATTAATTTTAATGAATTAAAGAGGCACACAAATCCTATTAAATGTATACACTTCAGAGGAATGGGCTATGATATCATAAGCTATTTAAAAACCTGTATGGTGTGAAGTGTGAAAACTTTAAATATAAGATCATTTTCTAAATGTTCGTTCCTTTACGCTTAAGTCTGTAGTGCTTAATATCATCTTCTTCAAATACTCTAAAGGACAGCAGAATGTCTCATGATCATATTTTAGAAGAAAATGTGGAGTTACCTTGAAGTCATTTGTGGATAATAAAATAATGTAAACTCTAATTCCTGAAACTGCAGAAGAAAAGACCTCAGATTCATTTGACCCTTAATTCCTGTTCTCATCCTTAGTTTTCACATAGGTTTAAAACAGACAGGTTAGCAGCTGTCAGGGACAACAGAGTTCAAGACTATGGGATGATTACCCATTGCTCAGCTTTCCATTCAGTAACTGCCTTTAAATGATTTTTTAAATCAATTTTCTTATAATTAATATTTCCTAAAACTGATAGCTTCCAGACTAAGAAATGTCAGCCTTGCTTTATGTACTAGCTAAATACTATGAAAGGGCATGTGTCTTATTTTGGAGTTCTTGCCTAAAATGCTATCTGAGAACTACTACATAATATGGTCATTGTTTTATTCAAATGTGTTGCATTTCAGGTTTGCAGAAATAATAGAAATAAAAGTCTACTTTTTAGGGAGTCAGGAAATGCCCTTGACCAGAAAGTTAAGGGCAATTTCAAGATCTAAACTCTTAAATGAAGGTCAGAGCATGGTAATTGCCAGATTAGTGTTTGAGTCTGAAGACTCAGGCAGAAATGAAAATGATAACAATAATTCATAATAATTATGTGGGAAAAGACAGGTTCTATGGACCTAGAGGTCCTGACAAGGGCTTTGATATTTTTGAAGGCTTATACAGAGGAGCATAGAATCCCCTAACAGAGAGAGAATTGTTCAGAAAAATAAACACATCCAAATGAAAAGAGGTCATCAATCTGATTGGAATCTTCTATGTCAGGGCTGAGATCTCCAATACTCAAATGCTAAGCTGCTTTCACAGATGTCAACCAGTCTTTGAAAAAAGAGAGAGAGTCAGCCATGGACAGCATCGACTGTACAATGCAGAATGACACTGTAGTTAAAGAGAAGTTGGCAGCACAGAGATTCGAGATTTTATATTTGTGAAACCAGAACGAGATTTCTAATACAAACAAGGCACTAGGAATTCATAATGGCAGAACTGCCTGTCAGCCTCCTTCCCTTTGGGGAGGTCTGAGTCAAGCACAGGGACTAGAGAGCAATAAATAATATCAATGCATGCTCAAGAGGAATAAATTCTGAAAACCTGTTGGGAGGAATAAAGTTGCACCCATTTGTAAACCTACTTTTTAAATATTTTATTAGGACCAGATAACAAAAACATAGGATATGCCATGTGCTATCCTCGTAGCATGTTGAAAAGGGTCAGTGAATGTCTCACACACTGCCATCTCTCCTTTCTCCCCCACAGTAAACATCACTTACTGAGAAATGATAGCTTTCCACAAGCATGGAGAAAGGCTTAGAATCTCTTTTAAAACATGTCTCCTTAGTCCCTACCTGTCAACTGGAGTTGGTTTCTGAAGTGAGAGCTGGTTTCTATTCCCAATTGAGGAACTCATAAGGAAAAGGTGATTTTAATTAAAAGACATTGCTTTCTCTTTTATGTATTATGTTAAGCAAATCATTTTATATATACTTGCAAACGTTTTGAAAAATACCATATATCACTCAAACTAACCTCTTACTGAAGTCCCTGCCCTAGCCACATGCCATTTCCATTGGTAACCACTGTTAAACATTGAATGCTATTCTTTCTAGAATTTTCCAACACGCTACAATCCATACTTCCTTGAGTCTAAATATTTCCACTCTAATTTTTAGCAATTTAATGACAGTTTTCCTGAAGAAAAAAAAAACTGAAACACTACCATATGAATATAATCATAAATTAGGAAATTATCAGATTTTAGTCATTAAATTTTGAAAAATGTGTGTCATATACATTTCCATAAGATAAATCTTATAAGTCATATTCTTCTTAGCTCTGTCAGCTGGGGTTTTAAACACAGAGTTAAATAACAGAATCACACATACCTAGGTCCCATTGTTTAGATGCTTCCAGGCATTATTTAAATCCAGTGTGCCCATCCTGTGTAGATCTAGTGCCACACATTATCTTATTATGTGGTGACAAGACACTTAACTGAAAACTTTCTATTAGAATATTCCTAGTTTTCATGTTTTTCTATAAGCACTAATGTCTTTCCTAAGGCTTGCTCTAGGATTTTAAAGGTGTTTCAAACAAAAAGGAAGATATTAGTTTTGTGGATACAGAATTAGAATATGACCACAAAACCATGAAAAATCTAAATTGATGGTTTGTTATTGTTAAGTACAGGTGAATATTTATTTTCAACTTCCTGGAGGAGGCCAGGAAAGACTTACAACTTACAGATATCACAGATCTCAGAGATGAGTAATATTGAATCATCAGAACAAAACATATGTTGAATTATATGCTTATTTTTGTTTGATGAATTGAATATGAACATTGACCTAAACAAAGGGAGAAATGTGTGTAGCCAATAAGCACATATGAAGTCCTGAGTACTTAAAATAATATAAATTAAAACAGTACTCAGTTTTTTTCATTAGATTATTATTTTTAAACTGAGCCAGAGCACATAAGACTTCCAAGAAATAAATTAATTAAAAGCCTCACTGAAAGAATAATTTATAATAAAATATACAGGATACACAAGGCAATACAAATATTGTGAGGAAAAGACAGCAAAAAACAAAAAACCAGAAATAGAACAAAATATATTAAAATAACTAAGGAGAGTAAAAATGAGTAGAAACTATCCTGGGAAAAAAATCCTAGTATGTGCATAAGTGTGTTAAGATTGCTATAACAACTAACAGAGACTGAGTGGTTTTAACACAAGAAATTTATTTTCTCACAGTTCTAGAGGCTGAAAGATGAAAATCAAGATGTCAACAGGTTTAATTTCTTCTGAGGCCTCTCTCCTTGGCTGGCAGACACAGCCTCTCTTGCTGTGTGTTCACATGGGCATTTCTCTGTGTGTCCATGTTTGGTGTCTCAATGTCCTCTTGCACTAGGCATGTGTTATACCAATTGTACTGGTTATGGCCCACTCATGTGACCTCACATTACCTTAATTATCCTGTAAATCTCTTCTCTTCAAACACAGTCACATTCTGGGGTACTGGGGTTAGGACTTCAACACAAGAATTGGGGAAGATGGGCAAGATTCAGCCCTTCAGCTGTGAAAGGGCAGAAATGATGATTTGAAAAAGAAAAGTAAATAAAAGTTTGAAAAATATGGACCAAAATTTAAAATCAAATTTGTAACTTACTATTTATTTATTTATTTATTACAGTATTGAGGATTGAATCCAGATACTTGTGCATGTTAGACAAGTGATCCATCACTGAGCCACACCCAAGCTCCTTTTTAATTCTTTTTCTTTTGAGACAGGGTCTTACTAAGTTGTATAGGCTGGCCTCTAGGCTCAAACCCATAATCCCCCTGTCTCAGCTTCCTAAGTAGCTGGGAGAACTGATAATTTAATCAGTTTGGAATGCTGAAAACAGATTTAGTGAATTGGAAAATATCTACAGATAACATGTAATATGGTACAGAGAGATAGAGAATAAGGAAAAATTAATTAATTAATTAATTAATTAACAATGAAGAAGAATAGGATAAGACGGCCCAATTTTCATCTCATTAAAATTTTGGAAAGGATGTTGCAAAAGTAAGGTAGAGGCAATATCTAAAGAGATAATGGTTCAGAAATCTCCAAAATTCATGAAAAGAAACTAATTCTAAAATTTGGGAATTCCAAGAAAATCTAAGAAAGATAAATTGGAAAAAAACATATATCCAGAAGTACCAGAGTGAAATTCAGAACTTCAAACCCACAGAGATCTTAAAAGTAGTAACAGAGGAGAAAATCAGTATCTACAATGGAATAAAAATTATAAAGACATCAGCAGCAACAGATGCCACAGGAAAGCAGAACATCTTCAAAGTGCTGAAGGAAAATGATGCTTCATTCTAATTCCATATTCATAACATTGTTATGGCTTGAACACTACATGGACCCCAGAGACTCATGTGTTGAATCATTAGTCCCCAGCCGGTAGCACTATTTTGGAAGATTGTGGAAACTTTAGGAGGTAGGGCCTATTAGGAGAAAGTAAGTCACTGGAGGCATGATTCTGAAGTTTATATTTGGTCCTCAGTTGCTCCCTTGCTCTCTGTTTCCTTTCTACTATGAGGTGAAGAACTCCTCTAGCACATGTTCCTGCCACCATGATGTTCTTCCCAAGCATGGGGGGCAAAGCAACTATGGACTGAACCTTCTGAAAGTATGAACCAAGAGAAATCTTTCCTCCTTTAAATTGTTCTCTCAGCTATTTTGGTATAGTTACATAAAATTAATTAATACAGAAAATTGGTATCAGAGAAGCAGGGTTGTTGCTATAACCAAACCTGACCTTTGAATCTGGTGTGTGTATGGAATTTGAAGAGTTTGAAGAAATAAGTTAGAAAAGGCCTAACATGTTATAAGCAGAGATTAACATGTAATTCTGGAGAGATCTCAGAAGGACAAAATGCTGACAGAAAATGTAGACATTAAAGACTGTGCTCATAAGGTTTCAGGTGGAAATGAGGACACCTACAAATCAGACTCAAGACCATTCATGTTACATTCTGGTAAAGAATTTGTCTACATTTCATCCATATCCTGAGATTTTAGTGAGACTAAATTTAGAAGTAATGAACTAATTAATATGCTATAGGAAATTCCAAGGTAGCATAGCATCCAGGCTATGGCATGGATATTGCTGGCTGCTTTAGCCAAGTTTACAGTTAGAATTGGGAGCATAAAGCAGAGCAGTAAGATTAGAAATGTGTGTAGTTTGGCCTGAAAAAGAGTGTATTTAAAGTTGTTTGTTGTCTGTTAGGTTCCACAGAGTCACATCCAACTTATAGTGAGCCTATACACAACAGAATGAAATACTTCATGGCACTGTGCCATGCCTGGCACTATGTTAGTGCTTCTCTGCTATTCATAAGGCTTTCAATGACTGATTATTTCAGGATTGCTTTGGGAGTGGGCCACCAGGTCCTTCTCCCATTTCTGTGGTGTTGGGAGTTGAACCTGGGGCCTCAGATTGTGCAGAGCAACATTTTACCAACTGAGCTAAACCCCAATGTGTTAAAGAGATTAGTGCCATTAAAAAGAAATCAGGTACTTTGCACCAAGACAATAGGAAGGATGCTGTGAGGATGTCTCAAGAATTAGCCAGACTCCTCCCATCATAGGATCAAAGGTATAAATGTTTTAACTGATTTGAAAGACTGCACTGAGAAGAGAGCTGCAGGGCACCCTGCACATACAAAGCCACCTAGGGAGATGTTTTCTCAAGTTCAGCTGCCCAGGGACTCAGAGATCACAGCTGCCATGACCCAAGGGAGCCAAACCATCACTCAAGCTGATGGCAGACCTTGCCATCATCCAAGAGATGCTAGTTTTACAGGCAAGCAAAATGCAAAAGTAGCAGGGTCACAGAGGCTTCCATTAAGATTCCAAAGGAAAGTCTGGGAAGTCAGACAATGCAAGACAGAGCCAGAGTCCCTGCAGGCAGCCCAGAGAAAGCAATGCATGACACTGTGAGGGTAAAGCTTATGCTACACTGGAGACCCCAGGATGTTGGAGATGCCAGGAATGTGGAACATCTGCCAAGGAAAGCTCTAGGCAGTGAGCAAAGCCAGCCCAAGAGGGAGGCCATATGGGATGCATATAGAAAAGCCATAACAGTGAGGTTACCCAAGACCATTAGAGCTCTCATTATGACACCACATGCCCCAGGTGCCAGACACAGATCTACAGGATTTAATGTTTGCCCTGCTGGGATTTATTCTTACTTTAGTCTGATTCTTCCTTTTGGAATGAGAATGTTTACTCTGTGCCATTGTATCTCAGAAGCATGTAATTTTCCTTTTGATTTTACAGTGGCTCACAGCTTACAGTGTGCTTTGAGTCCCAGAAGAGAACTTGGGCTTTTGAAAAATTATGGAATTGTTAAGACTATGAGGACTTATAGAAAGAGAGCAATGCATTTTGCCTTATGAGACAGCCAGGAGCCTTTGGGGCCCGGAGTGGATTATGGTTTGACCATGAAATATCCTCCAAGGCTCATGTGTTGAATGCTTGGTCCCTAGTTGGTGACCCTATTTTGGGAGGTTCTGGAAATCTTAAGAATTTCATGGTCATTACTTTACATCAACCAAAATCCACTTTTCTTGGTGTATTACTTCTCATAATCCATTTTAAAAAGCACACATACAATTCATTTAAAGACTATCACTCATTTCTCATAAAATTTGTGACCAAAAGTTGACATTTTAGGGTAAGAAATGGACATTGGTTTAGAATGCAGGTATAATAGATTCATAAAATTTTATTAACAAAATATTGAACCAACAAATTACAGAACTTTGTATTTGAAAAGTCTGCTCTGACTGAAGGTTTATTTTTCCAGTACAAGCCTGTTTTTCAGCAGACAGAAGTATGGCCAGGGAATCAAGGTAGGAATTTTGTTGGTATAAGATACTCATTTAGTCTTAGCTTATTTTGAAAACTACCTTATTTTAGTCACCTATATTTTCAGTTTTTAGCATTTGCTTGTTTTTGTTGTTAGGTGCCGTCGAGTCT